>JANIJG010001101.1:68702-127222 GCA_024611175.1 Megaceryle torquata | reverse complement strand
CTGGCCATGGGCAGGGACACCTCCCACTAGACCAGGTTGCTTAGACCCTCATCCAGCCTGGTCTTAAATAAACCTCAAAGTGTAAAATTCTTATTTCAATTCCTACTTTACCATACAGTTTGCCAAAATCTGAAGTTAATGACCTAAAGCAATTATTTCTGATGAGGTTGTTCTCCCAATAGAGGGATTTTAAAAATTCACAGTTTTTTACACAAGTGTACCTATTCCCTAGAGTTACATATAGTTTCTTATTGATCTAGTAGCTGGTATATGAATTGGTCGATGTACTCTGTAACTTGTTTAAGATACCCTACCTGGACTATTAGTTTAAATAATATATTCATAAATTGATTAATCATTACAGTAAGAGTTATTAGCTGCATTTTTATCTGTGCACTATCCACAAATGACTCCTGGTATAATAATCATGCATATATAAACAGAGATTCAAGTTTAAATTGCAGTACTTCTTATATTAATTATACTGCTAGTAATAGTATGTTTCTGCAAGAAGGAATCAAAGCTTTTTCTGTGTGGGCAGCAAAACTCAGTGTTTATTTAATGTGGATAAAGTAATTGTAAATATTGATGTGCTTATAAGCCATTATTACGGGAGAGAGGAAAGCAGGAAAGAAAAGAAACAGCTTTTGCTGGCAAAGGCAGATAACTATTAAGGTTTGATGTGTGTTTGGGTGTGACCAGGTACTGAGCAAGCTGAGCAAAGCATGCAGAAAGGGTGTAGGCCATGGCTGGTGAGTGGGAGGGTGTTACACAGCCTGTCTGTGACTGTAGGTGGGACTGAGTGACTGGACAAAGTGTGGAAGCTTTGGCTAAAATTCTGGGGTTGATCTCATAGCTTGTCTTTTCTTCTTAGAAGATGACCATGGAAAGGAGCCAGAGGAACTACCTAACGAATACATATTTATAAAGCAATACATGTAAAGGGATGTGGCTGCATCTTCCTCTCAATCACTGCTAAAGAGTTTGAACTGCATGCCTTCAGCTGATAGCATCTTGCTTTTGAAAGGTCTGTGTTGCTGTCAGTATAGACTCATACAATCATAGAATGCTAGGGGTTGGAAGTACCTCTGGAGACCATCAAGTCCAACCCCCCCGCCAGAGCAGGATCACTTAAGGCATATACAGCTGCTGTAACCAGGGGGTAGTTGTGGTAGTTAAATTTGGAATTTCAAATTCTTACAAGTAAGGAGTAAAGGGTTTGTATGTTATTTTATAATATAAATTTTAATGTGTGTAATAGGAATGTGCTCCAAAAATTGAAAGAGCAACCACCGTAATTTTTATAACAAAGATCCTAGTCTGGCTCATACAGGAATCAGTGTGAGTCTTTCAGTCTACCACAGTGTTCATGGACAACATCCAAAAGTTTTTATTAGAAAAAGAAATAATCTCCAAAAAAAGGTTTGTGCATGCAGTGGGAACTAGGTGCAGAGTCCCAAGAGCTTTAAGCAACTTCCACTCGGATTTAGTCCTAAATTCTATGAACAAATGTGAACACAGAATACGTATACATATACATACAATCTTATCATCATAAACATATTACCAAGCTAATGGCTTCTCTTAGTTAATAATCTGAGTGTAGTGTAGAAAATCACACACCTCCCATTTCATCTTTTCTGAAAAAACTATTGTCATGAGCCTTGGACTCTTACATTTTGCAAGGGAGTAACTAGAGGAGCTTTTTCATATTTTAGTTTGAAAGCCGTTTTGTTTCACCACATGCTTTCTCTGCTTCATAAATTCTACTTTAAAACATTCAACAACCTGCTAAATTAATATATACTGTGTTCTTTCTTTAATGGGTAAGGGAACTTGTCTCACAGCAGTGCATTTGTTCAGCTCTGTTTTGAAAAAGTGCTGCCTGCCGTGTGAAGGACATCTGCTCACAAATGAATGATTGTGCTTTTGATTCGGAGCAGCACCTTCACTTTAAATGCTGGCTGTAGATGAAAGGAACAGATTGCTGTGGTACTGCTTTTGTGAGGATTCCTCTACCCAGCATGTGGCTTCATACATTATTGAGAGCAAATCCACTTTATGCTACCACTCCTCACTGCACTTATTTTGCCAACTTTGTTCAGAATGTCAGCAAGGATCACTTTTCTACAAAGGAATAAAAGGCCAGTTAGGAAGATTAAGCAGATAAATTATTTACAATGTTTAATTATCATTGTACAGGTTTATTAAACTTCATGGTTACCTGGAAACCTAAGCAGGTGCTGGAGGAAAGTCCAATAAAATTAAATAAAAATGTTTTGTGTAAAATTAAATCCTTTTATGTGTGCCATGTTAATATAAATGTCCAGGGTTTTTTGTTTGAGTGCCAAGCTTGACTTGCATTTAATGTTGAGAATATTATTTTTTTCATAATCCATTCCTACCTTAAGGCTTATTATGATAGGATATCCCACAGAATTCTCTACTGGGTTGAGCAGCAGCCTGTTATGCTACTAAGTGTCCTAGATGATAAACAGATGTACAAGGTATGCTTGGTAACTTTCAAAAGATTTCCTTTTTCTGGTACTAAGGACAGCTGAATTCTATAGCAAAAGACCTCACCATAGCACCAATATACATTTTGGAATTTAATGTTGATACTGAATAAATAATCTACTTTGTTTCTTCTTCACATAAATTGACCTAATTGGTGTTTGTTTAATCACAGAAGTGAGGATTTTAATTTTCGTTAATTTTTATTTTATTTTATTTAGCAGTAGAATTGTTGTCCTCTAGGAAAAGCTTCCAGATATTTCTATGCTATTCACTAATATAAACTAATGAGCTCCATTAAAGATCTGCCCACATAGTTGCAAAGAAACACCTATTAATCTGTCATCTTTGAAAACTCTGGGAAAATTAAGACCACCAAGCAACCATGAATTCAAAAATGAAAAAGGCAGTACCAAACCAAATATGTTCTAAGGGTGAGTGCCTAATAGGTAAGAAGTGACTGGTGTTACTAAAAAGAATCAGAGAAATCCCATTGGTTTAGTTCAGTAAAATAACCCAGAAGCATATCATGTTAAGTATGGGCTGAAATATTGGATCTTCTAAGGTCAACGGAGTTCTGCTACCGACATGGGAGCATACCACATATCTATCTTTTTGAAACTGCAGTTCCATTAAGATCTCAATTATTAACAAAATAATTTTGCCACAAAGTGTGCATTTTAATACATGGTTTCCCTTTCTACTGTTTACACTTGGGATTATGATGCAGAGAATTTTAGGCTATTTGTGGAGAAGGTCTTTTGTCCTCCTGTGATGTTGAAATTTCCTAGGTACGTATTTACATGTTTTAACAGGAAACTGGTAACAAACTAAATGCATGGAGTTGCACTTCATAGGAATAGAAACTTGGATTAATTCTAAGTGAGTTACTTCTTGTAGAAACTAGAAAAGACTGTTCAAATATATTTGTTTGAGTAGTTCTGGGTTTAATCCACAATGTGAGAAATTAATTGTAAAAGTTAATTTCCATTATTCTCATTGTTTTTATTAAATTTACTTATGCTAGAATAATAAATTTCTAATTTCTGAGTCTAACTCTAGGAATCAGGATTTTGTTGAGAATAATCACATCTGCTTGTCTGAAATCTACTTTAAAAGGCATTTTCTATTATTGCTTAAAACATCCAAATTACAGCACTGCATTAAAAACAATTAAAAAAAAGTTTGTACTCCCTTTTTCTTCTGAGGCTTTATTTTTATAAAATAAATAACCATAGCTATCAGAAGTAAATTGATCTTTGATTGCTTTTTGTAAATTGTCCTCTTGTTTGGAAGATGAAGGAAACAGGCAATCTTGGGGCAGATTTCAGTGAATCTTTTGAGGGTTGGAGGAGCTTTAGTGTTGTTGTTGTTGGTTTGTTTCTTTGTTTTGTCATCAAGACCACTTTTCATATGTAGGACTGATTTCAATACTGCCAGCTCTGAAGGGAGAAGCATATCAACTTAACTAGTGGAGTTGAACTAGCTGTTTCCATATAGCTATTCAAGGTATTTTACATATAATTAGTAAGCTATAGCTGCTAAGAGGGGTGACATATTGTTGTTGAGAATACAGAGTTTGTAGTATTTAGGGCTATAGTTAGTTGGTATTAATTTTTGTATTCCACTGGGTAAGCTTTGACAAAGACCTATCATTTCCCAAATAAGCCATTCTTTTAAGAGAACATCTGTTGAAAGAGGCAATTTAAAATCTCCTTAAAATCTAGGGCATAATTAACACTATAAGGATACAAATATTAGTTTTCTAGGAGCTATTTCTGTTTTGCTTTACCTTGATGTTTAGTAACCTTTTCAAGTTTTTATTTGTTCTTTTAATCGCTTTTTTGCATTTACTCTACAATGCTATGTTCAGAATAAGCATCTCAACTAAACCATTTAAAAGACCACCTATAGCCTACTGATATTTATTGAAAAAGAGAGAAAGCCCTGCAGGAGGATGATGTGATTGTCTTCGGCTACAATAGGTTAAGGATGTAGGACTTGTGTGTTTCTGGAAAGCTCTTTGTATCCCAGTATTGAATCATTATCTTAGAGTGTTGTACTATTGTCTTTAAGCACTGTTTTATGTTAAAGTTATTAAAAAATAATTGAAAAAATCAGAAGTTTCTACAAAGCAAATTGGAGTAAACAGAGTGATGTCTGCCATCTAAGAAAATCTGAAGGAAAAAAAACCCCTGATTATAAATTTTTGTTTTAATCACCTGCTGTAACAGCAGTAGCAGCACTAAATAACTTAGTGTAAACTCATTAGCAGTTTTCCTGGTAGCAGGAAACAACAGTCACCTGCCTGTTTATTTGCTTACAAGATGGAAAAAAAAGTGTGTGAAATTCAGCCTTTGCTGAAGTTGATAAAATATTATATTAGGCTTTGAGCCATTATCCTTGATTTTGACTTTTAGCTACCTCTATCCATTTCTTGGCTGTATGAAATACAGTGAGATTTTTGCAGCAGGTAAAAAGAATCCTTATTAATGGTCTTGCTAAATAAAATGGTAAAAGTACCGCTGAATTACAAGAAAATCTTATATCCACAGTTTGAGTCTGAACATATGTAAGAATATGGAACATGAATCATGAGCCCTCTATGTCTATTTTAACATTTTTCTATATATCAACCTCTTTTTACTAAGTCTTCTTTTGCAACCTTACTGTCTTTACTGTTTATTAAAATTTACCTTTTTCTTACATAATTTGAAAACATCTGACCACATGGCTCAAGCAAACTAATGCCCTTAGGATACAGCAATGAAAATAGGGTAGTCTCAAATCTTGTATATGTAATTGAAATGGCTACTGTGCAGAACAGTAGTATTCCCACCCTGGAATTCCAGTCATTCATTACCTTATTTCTTTCTGGAAAATTGCAAATTTATTCTTTATAGAGCTCAGGCATAAAAGCTGTGTGTTGCACTAATGTGGAAAATGTTTTCCTATTACACTGTCTTCATGCAAATAACAAATTAATGCAGCTTGTAGGGGAATCTAATCACTGTAATTCAACATTCAGGGGAGCAAAAAATGATTGTGCTTGTCTTCACTCTTCCAAGAATGACACCAGATTTTAGTTTTTTAATGCGTGGCCTACTTAGCTCATTAAATTTAATATACAGGTTTAGAAGTCTTTCCTTGAGCAATAGCTTCAAAACAAGGTGTTAAGATCCCCAAGTCTGTAATATCATACCAAGATTTTGTTATGGCCTTGCAGTTACCCTGATATTTTATGACCAGTGTGCTCTTCGTGCATCAATCTTCTGTTGTGTTTTGTCTTTGAGAGATTTAATTTATGCAGTGGGTCAGAGATTTAATTTATACAGTTTTCATTTGCCCATACAGAGGGAACCTGGGGATAAGAATGCATTGAAATCAACTTGTCCCAACCCCAAGACCAACCTTTCTGGTGATTAGAAGTCTTAACTATGCTACTGAACACCCTAATTAAAAACAACAACAACAAAGTGTTAGTTTACTAAACCTCTCTTTCTTAAAAGGTCAGAAACCAGCTGCTTCTCAAGAGGTCTTAAACTATGATCACCCTTACCTGCACTGAAATTAACTTCCACTGCTTTTACACCTTCAAAATGTTTTTAGAAGTACCTTAAATTTCTCTCTTTGGCTAAATTCATTCTTTGACCTTTCTGTTTCCTTTGAGACTACAAAAGAATCCTTGTGGGGTTTTTTTTTGTGTTTTTGTTTTGTTGTTTGTTTGTTTGTTTGTTCTTTGTGGTTTTTTGTTTGGTTTTGTAATGTTTTGTGTAACCTGTCTTTTTTTTCATGCTGTTGTCCCTTTATGTACTTGTCTTGGATTCCAAAATGATTTAGGGTTAAAAAAGTTATGGTGATCTGTTGACTTGGAGAACAATGCAGTTGCCCTCCCCCAGTGGTTTTTATTAGTTTTACCTGTGCAACTTTCAAACCCATTCAAAAATGTAAAATATAAAAGCAAAGAAATAAAGATGGCTTTTTCATTGAAGGACCTAGTGCAAAAAGATTCAACTATTTGATTGAATGGTTTTTTAATGGCTTTTACCACAAGTGGAAAAGAGTTTGAAAGTAAAATTTGAATCTGCTTTTTAAGGTTTTTCTGTACTTCCATTTGAAATACATTGTCTCTTGCGTTTCTGCAGAACATCAGTGGACATCTTGAAGAAGCACTTGTGGTGTACATAATTTCTGCTTGCTATGCCTTCTCCATTTGTTTGGTGGGGAGCTGCTAAAAGGATCCTTAACTGTTCTTTCAGATGCTGTGTGTCCCTGGAGGACTAGGAGGGGGGAACTGCCTATTCCTTTGCCTGACTTATGTAGACAAAACCATGAAAGAAAGGGTGTTGATAAAGAATTTTCATTTTCCACCCTTTTCTATTTGGCAGATAGTTGTTTTGGCCAGTTTTTCAAAAATGTGGTGATCTTTACAAGTTGCTCTCTATTTCTTTTGATGCATTGTTTCAGGGGTGTGTGTGTACTTAGACTTGCTAATATGATCCGTGTGCCCAATTGAAAAGTGTAAGATGGTTTTATTTCTTCTATACATTATAGATAGGGAAGGACTTCAGCTGGCAATACTCTCTGCTTAGAAGGAGGTATGTCTTTGTTAAAATATTCTCAGATCCAACAGTCTGTGAAAGATGAACACATCCGGAGAAATGTGCATGATCCAGCTGGGCAGAAACCATGCAAGAAGTTGGGACTGATAAGGGAGTAAGTTAATAAGAGGAGTAGTTTAGTGGCAAAGATTTTTGTCAATCTCAACAGAACTAACTCTTAGTGGGATTGTGGATGCAAAACTGTGTTGCAATAATCATTTGAAAAAGCTGACTTCCAAAATTTAGAAAGTAATGGTTCTTTGGAAATAGTAAGTGAAATCAAGAAGTACATCTCTTCCTACCACATACCTTCCCCAAAGTGTTCTGCTCGCTTCTTTCACTGAAGAAAAAAACAAACCGAACCAAAAACAAAACAAAAACCCAAGCCAAACAAAACCAAACAAAACCACAAAAACAAACACACAAAAAAACCCAAAGGAGGAAAGGAAAAGAAAGGAAAGGAAAGGAAAGGAAAGGAAAGGAAAGGAAAGGAAAGGAAAGGAAAGGAAAGGAAAGGAAAGGAAAAGAAAAGAAAAGAAACAACCAAACCACACATCAAAATCTAAAAGACAAACTCACTTGAAATTCATCAAGTTGAATGTTAAAACTTGATTTTGTTGGATTGCTTCCAGTCTTATATTCTCTATATTTGATGACAGTTATACTTGGAAACACTTAACCACATGGTTACAAGACTTGATATGTTATGTTTTTAACAGCTCATTGGCTGATAAGTAAAAAGGAATTCAGAGCTGAGTGCAAGACAGACAAGCAAAAAAACTGCTTATAGTTGCTGGTTTCTTAAGTCAGAAATTATATTGTCACATTTTATGGAATACTCAAAAATGATGCTGTGTTCACATGTAAAACCTCATCTGCTGAGTTTCTCTGCTTTTATATTTGCAACAGACAGTGCAGGCTTGGCAAGGATTTGTCCAAAACAAAATGCTAATTAAGATATTTAGTCTGCTAACGAGATGAAGTTTAATAGGTTCTTCAGGCAAAGAGGAAAGGTTCTGTCCTAATACATTATATCTCTGAATTTGCAATTTATTCAGAAATTAACTTTTCTTGATGACAATAAAAATGCATAGCCTTGCATGCAAAATTAATTTTAGTCTTTACAAAATGTGTATACATTGTACAAGCTATTGGATGAGTAAAATTCTCAAAAAACTTGAGGGGAACATAGTATTTGAAGCTGTTCCATTATTAACTATCAAAATATATAGCTGGTGTGCTTTATGACAGAGTAGTTTATTAAACTGAGTATTGTGTGGAGAAAGAAGAGTTGTCCTTCAGTTTCTTGTGGTGTTTCCTATTTCTTTTCAGAGACATAAACCCAGCATTTTTTTCCTTTATAGTATTTTTTCCTTTATAGTATTTCATGCTTCTGCAATTTTCCTTCTTTATCCTGAGGAGATGTTTATTCTGGCTCAGTTGCACTTACTTGATTTTGGGTGTAAAATGGTAAAGTTTCTACTGGGTTATTCAGCAGGGGAGTTTGACCAACAGCTAGGTAATGGCTTTCCTTGAGTCACCAGATTTTCCCAGTACACAAGGTTGTGTATTAGCATTGCAGTCAGTATTCAATGTAATAACATATGGACATATATTCCCATTGTATGTCAGCTTAATGTATGCCTGAAATACCTGAAATAAGCTGTCTCAAACAAGACATTTTTTTCAACATGGCACCCTAAAATGAGCATAAACTTAAATCCTTCTTTCCTGAAGTAGGAGTCTGAAGTTAAAACCAGGATCACTAAATGATTTGTAACATGTATTTCAATATCCAGAGGCTCATTAAAGTTTCAGTGTTTATCTATGAAAAATACAGTTTATTAGTAATAAAAGGATTCACAACTTACATCTTCAAAGCACAGCACAAATATTAACTTGGTTTCGTTATGTAATATGTATGGCTGTGTAAAATGATGTATGGGTGAATTATCTATCACACACCAATTTTTAAAGGTGTTTGAGCTTTTTATGCCTCAGAGAGTGGATTAAACAACATATTGTTCTTGGCCACTGGTAACTGCAGTCACTTCCAAATGGGAATGCATTGCTCTGTGTGGGAGCCCTGGCTAAAAGCTTGAGTCAGATAACTTTAATAGCAGTAGTACCCCATTTCAGAAAATTCCTGGTGTGACATTAGATTCCATATTGCTGGCATATTTGTACTAAAATAAAAATAACCAAAAGAATATGTTGCCCAAACCCTGTTCATATCTGAAATCTATTAGTTTGGTTACTGAAGTGGTGTATATCCCAACAGCGTTTAAAATCATCCTGACAATCTTTGTGTATTCTTTGTGGGCCAGGCTAATGCTTCATTTATGAAACTGTAGGATACCCACAACAAATTTCTGATGGGTAGTCAGATTCTTAGTCTAATTTTAAGCCATTAGGCCAGTTCATGCCAGTATGGTATTAGCAGAAACATACTTAATGAAGGTTAGCTTCATACAGCTTTACTTTCACATATATGATTTTCAGAATTCACCTAAAAAACCTATATTCAAGATGCACACCATGTATTTCAAATAATTAACATATTGATTATTTGTCTGTATATAACTTCTTTGTAGGGAGCTGGCAGCCAACTTTGCCTTTTGTTCATATGTTTATTATCAGGTTATATGAACGAAGTAAACATTTCAGTCTTTATATTAACTGCCAGGAGTGGAATAAAAAATGACCTCTGTATGACATGCTTTCATATGTACAGTAATGAAAACTAAATTGGCTTTGTGAGAATGCATAGAGAAATAAGTAGTTTCTCCCCCACCAAACTATATGTATGTGCACATCCTATGGATAATATCCCCTAACAGGACTCTGTGCATGGACATTGTTTGGCAACTCTATAACGCTTACTCATGAAAAGGGTTTGGGTGTTCAGCACTAGGGTGTGTTATGTGCACCAGGCCGTGGGCTCTGGGCAGCTCATCCTGCCACTGCTGGTGCCTATGAAGGAGCAGCACTGCCTGGCCCAGCCCATGGAGGGGGGGTCAGCACCCTGTGGGACCGCCTCTGCAACACAGGCCCAGAGGCTGTGGCTTTGGTTTGGTGCTTATAACCAACCAAACCTGCTTGGTAGGTCTATCCTGAAAGTAGTAAGGAGAATCTTTTTCTTTAAATTGAATATTTTGTTTAACTGGGGTACGCCACAAGGCAGAAGATGGATATATGTCTAGGTAGTACTTTGTTGAAAAACGTTAAGATTTGAGGCAATTGCATTTGCTCAGGTTTTTAAGGAAAACCTTGTATTGACTTCAGTGCTTACAGGTATGTAACAGACTCTAGATCTTTCAAAGTAAAAAACCCCACAAATCTGGTTTGGGAGAAGAAAATAAAAAAAAAAATGGTGCTGCATGTGGCACCTTTAAAATGAGATTCTCAAAGATCTCTATTTAGACTTCCCTTTACAAACTTCTGACTTCTCGTGTGGGCATAAGTACTGTGCTGAGATACAGGGGGCAAGGAATTTACCTACTGTGCGTGGCATGTGCCCAGGTTTCTGACTATCACCTTTGATACTCTCACTGCAAACTTCTCTCTCACTGGAGATTGTGTTAGAATTAAGAAATGTGAAACACACTTAGCTTTAATAGCAAGACTTGTCTCATTAGGCAGAACATTTTAAAACCACTTGAGGACTCTGAAAAATTACCAATATTGCAAGAGACTTCATTTTTACACTAAAATTCTTATATGTTTTAATGTTTATGTATCTTTTTTTTTTCAATATTTTGATATATATTCAACAGCAAAGAACATAACTGAGTTTTAATGTTGCGAGAAACATCTTCATTGAAATCTAATTCTTTTTGTTGTTGTTGTCCAGTGGAACATCGCCAGCTTTTATGCAGTGATATAAGTGTCACTGCATTTCAAATTAATCATTCTGAGTTAGACCCTGAATTTCTTATATGAACAATGGATACAAGGAGAATACTACTTTGAATAAATGGGGTCTGGGAGATTAATGTGTCAGGTAGTCCTGTTCTTGAATTCATAAATTTCCTCATATTACAAACCTTCATTATTCAGCTTTGTGTGTTTTGTGTTGGGGTTCCAGCACAACTGATAATCCAGACCTCTTGATATCCCCTATAAATCACCTTGTTTGCTGCTGACATCTCCTACATGGCAGTTTAGGAAATACCAAACCACACCTGAATAAAGCAACCTACAGTTCTTAATTACTGAGTCTTTTTCAGCTGTCCCAGTCTTTTACATTTGCTGCACACTTCCTCTCTTCTTGTATTAGGGTTTAACATTGTGGGATAATGTTTTATTTTCTTTCTTCTTCCATGTATTTTTTTTATATTTACCCTCTTGTTGCAGCTACAGTCTGCTTTTTATAGGTTTCAAATTTGTAATTGGCCTAGAGTGACCTTGTCATCTTTTCCTTTTCTCTACATCTCCCCTAACCATATAGAGCAAACCACCCTTGTATTGGCATGGCAACCTCTCTAAATGTCTCTTTTATAAATCTTGCATTCTCCTAAACACTTCATGGTGAGGAAAATTGGCTTGCAAGCAACCTTGCCCTCACTGTGCTCAATAAGACACTGTGTGTATGCATACTGCACCTGTATATTTTCCTAAAAATGCTCCAAATTGTATAATGCAGAACTTGCAATCACTGGTTCATCTCTAGTTTAGATCCTTAATTGCTAAGATATGTAGCCCTTATAAATTGTGCAGAGAAATCCTGAGGAGTAGAAATTAAAATAGATGTAAAGACATTCCCTGATTCTGTTGCCCATCACTGATCTAATTAGAACCCAATTGCTAAGAAGCACTACTTCAGAAATTTATAAATGTTAAGATAAGAACACTACCAAATTAGATTGGAAGGGGAAGAAACTAAATGTTGCTGATCTCCTTGAAGGATTTGGGATCTTGTACAGGTTCATTACAAAAGTGAATTTTCCATCAAACTGATCTTTATTTTAATCCAGAAAAGTTTCTTTAGTAGAGTTGTCCACCATTTAGAACAAAACTACTCCAGAGTGATTATGCCACCTTATTGCTTAGATATCCTCATATATTTCTTGTTATTCTAGTTGAGTACTACATTCAGACAGAGGTTGCCAATAAAGTTTATTGTAGGAGCTAAGTGTCAATATCTGTAGTACCCCCTGCCTAGGGTGCTTGTAATTAAAATGCCACAGATAGTCTGGGAGAAGCATGAAAATTTGATGGCAAATTGATTTCAGGTTCATCTTGAAATTTGTCCTCAGCTGGACTCAATACTGCTGGCAGACATTGGATGGCTTTTGTCAAAAGGGTTTGCTGGGATGAGACAGAGATGCCTTGATCTGAATATTAAATACAATGCTCTGCTTATGACAGTTTGCTTTTGCTAACATGTTCCTTTTCTAATATACATTTTAATGTGTGGAGAATTTTTAGGGTGGCATCACTCTATTTTACTTAAGACAGTATCTTGCTTACAAATATTTTGGCACATTAAAGAATAGACATACAATATTAGCTTCAAACCTAAACATACAGCTTCAAGACATCTGAATTCTATAGATATTACCAAGATTGAGCTGAGCTGCACAAAGAAAAGATTCTAATAAAGCAATAAGTAATATTTGTGTACTTGAAGCAAATCTAAAATACCCTTATGCTGTCAAGTTAGAATCTTATACTAAGTACAGTATAGACCTTTTTTTTTATAGGTCTGTTGTTAGCAGTACTCTTCTCTAGTAGGTATTTGAAACAATCTCATGATGAGAACTGATTATCTTAAAGTAATTCACAAAATCTGAACATTGTCCACAAAATGAAAAAAAGGTTATTTATTTGAAATATGTTCTGTGTTTCAGGAACACAACTTAGTTTTGTTAACATTATTCTAGAAGTAATTCTGATTCTTAAAAAAAAAAAAAAAAAAAAAATCAACAAAAAAACACCCCCCCCCAAAACCCACTAAAAAAAGAAAAAACACACACACAAAACCCAAACAAAACCAACAAAAACAAACAAACAAAAAAACCCCACCAAGCCAATTTTTCATCTTTGCATCCCTTAAAGCTTTTACATGTATTTCATTCTTCAAAAATAGCCCAGACAGCACTTAAGGATGCAGTTAAGTTCAGGTGCTGCCAAAAGTGCAGCCAGAAAAGCAGAGTGCTTAGAGAACGTTCTACTGCAGGAGGACTGGAACAACCAATTTGGGTGGGTATGGCAGGTGATGTGGAGCTCCGCAGTGCTGAACTGCCTAAGCTGCTTTGCTTTTGGGTACACCTATATAGATGCAAACACAGCAGTGACAGCAGTGAAGACATGACCATAAGTTTTGGGTTTGTTTTTTCTTGATTTCTTAATAATGGTACTCTCAGCTGAAGTGATAAGAAAGGGAAAATGAGAGTGGCAAAAAAGTGAGGAGAAGAAATGCAATATGAGTAGCTCCCGAGGACTGTTGATGGAAGCATTAAGTGATGGCTTATTGAAACCTCCTGGCTAGGTCATTGTTGTGTCAATGGGCTAGTTTTGTAGCAGGTTCTTCTGTCCCTTTTTTTCACCTCATTATTGTGCTAGTGTGGGGACATGCTCGAGTGGTATAAAATATTGTTTGCTATTACTTAAATGTTGATCTCATCTCAATATTTCTCTATATCTAAATGATGCAACCTTTTGCAAAAATCAAACCTGATTTTGGTATTACCTGGAGGTCTTTTAGTACTAATCCTGTGGGAAGTGAACTAGCGTTGCTATGAGGAAAAATAGATCTGGGTAGTTTAAATTTAACAGTTTACTTTGAGTTTTGAAATACCTTAAGTGTTCACTGTATTTTATACTCTGTTCTTTTTCTTCTCCTTCTCCTTCCTGCAATATTTAAAACTAAAATAATAATCAACTATTGCTCGAGGAGGAGACTCTCTTAGGTGCCTGAGATCCAAACTGAAGTATCTGATCTCATTTCAAATGGTCAATTTATTTCATCCTTTCCTGACACTGGTGAAATTGTGTTTTTATTTCCAACTATGATAGATTTGTTCGCTTGGTAAATATTATATGGTACAGGAGTCTTTATTTTTTCATATAATCTTTGTTTACAAAGTCAATACAATCACTTGGAAAATATGTAGCAAACACCACAGTATATTAGAATCTTGTGTATTGTGTTTGCTGTAGGTACAAATTCAATACAGCAACTCTCCAACAATTGACATGTCAAGTAATATATCAACCGTTGGTATATTACTTTTTGCTCGTCCTATTACTACGTATCAAAACCTGCTCACCACCCACACTCCTCATTAAGGACTATTGCTTCAGGATGCTGAGCAGACTCAAGTATTGCTGATGTTAAGTGCAGATTCTCAGAAACCTTAGAGGAGATGTCATGCTTGTAACAGAACTGGATCCAAAATTATTGGTGTAAAAATCACACAGAGACAACATGGAATTTTTAATGAAGAAAGTTATTCTTTAGATTTTCTTGGAAGAAAATTAAATGAACAGTAAACAATTCCTATACAGAATAGTTTCCTACATAGAATAAATGTAAGTGAAAGGGGACTTCTGTGTATTTTTTAATAACTTTGCTGTTCTGCTTATGTACTTTTCCTGTATATGTGTGCTTAGCATTTTCTCTGAATCATGGATTTTCTTCTGTGCCATGCCAAATGGAAGAAAAATGGATTGTAAATTGGAGTAATGTCAAGTGACCTTCATTCTGCTCCTGACCCAGGCTTTGACCTGTTTGAGTGACTTTGTGCAGATGAATTTGTATTGTAGCTTCTCCATTTTACCCATATATGACAGGAAAGCAAGTCAATTGCACTTTTGTACTTTATAGAACATTTTTGTATTCATAGCTGAGAAGTGCTGTGGGCTTAATATTACTATTAAATATGAAGTTTTAATTGATTTTTTTTTTAGACATCTTTCATACCTGCTTGTTCTAAATATTTGTCCACTATAGTCACAGTTTAGTGATATTCATGGTTTTTGAAGGCTCAAAGCTTTGGCAGCTGAGCTAGTATATATACTGTGATGAAAACCAGTTTTATTTTATTTATTATCTTTTTGAATGCTGAAAGAACTGTTATATGCCTCCTTGCATTCAATGAATTGCAAAACATAAGTGTCAAAAGATGACATTTGTTCTTGAGCTTGAATGCAAGGCATATTTCATCTTGTCCAGTGTTACAGCACTTTTAGAACTTACTGCATTGTGAGACAATACTAATATGATACTAATATGATGTGAGACATACTAATATGATGTATGTTTATTAGAGGTAAAATACCCTTGTTTTTGCGTATGTCATTGTCTTCCTTTCTTATTCAAAACTGTGACCAGGGAACTGTTTTCAGAGGGACCTGGACAAGCTGGAGAGGTGGGCCCAGGTGAACCTCATGAGGTTCAACAAGAGCAAGTGCAGGGTCCTGCACCTGGGCTGGAACAATCCCCACTATCAATAGAAGTTTGGGGAAGAGGCAACAGAGAGCAGCCCTGCAGAAAAGGACTTGGAGGTGCTGGTAGATGAGAAGCTGGACATGGGCAGCCAGTGTGTGCTTGCAGCCCATAAAGCCAATTGCACCCTGGGCTGCATCAAAAGAAGTGTAGCCAGTAGATTAGGAGAGGTGATTCAACTGTTCTACTCCACTCTGGTGAGACCTCACCTGGAATACTGCATCCAGCTCTGGAGCCCTTAGCACAGGAAGGACATGGAGCTGGTCTAGAGGAGGGCCACAAAGATGATCAGGGGGTGGAGCACCTCTCCTACAAGGACAGGATGAGGGAGCTGCGATTGTTCAGCCTGGAGAAGAGAAGGCTCGAGGGAGACCTAATAGCCACCTTCCAGCACCTGAAGGGAGCTTACCCACATTCAAGGTGGGTCTTGACAGAGCTCTGAGCAACTTGCTCTAGTTGAAGATGTCCCTGCTCTCAGCAGGGGTGTTGGACTAGATGCCCTCCAGAGGTCCCTTCCAACCCAGACATTTCTATGTTTCTATGAAGTGTTCTGACAGTTCTCCTAGTGAAGCCAGAACATATACTTGCCACCAGACTTAATCAGTGCCTATAGGCTGATGGAATTTGACATGAGTACTGAGTAGGTTTTCCTGCTGTCAGCCACAGGTGAACAGTATTTGATGGCACAGTTTCTAGAAAGTGGTTTCTATTATTGGTGGCTTTATTGTGTTAAAAGTAGTTTACTTGTTGATCTGGGTTGAGACACTCCCACCACCACCAAAGGCCATGATTTTGCAGTATTAATTTGTTTAGAAGTTATTTAGAATTACTATTTTTCCAAGTCATTCAAGAATATTTGCTTCAAAACTTTAGAAGGAGACATGGTGATATAATGTTATATTTAAAGATATTCAGGTTCTTTTTAAAGCTGTCACAGCTTTCCCATGTATTTTCAATTGACTTTCTGTTCTTCATTCTAATTCCTCTCTCCTCTTACAAATCCAGTGAAACAGGAACAGAAATACCTAAAGATAGTATGGGATGGATGTTTAATAACTGTCAGAATGAACAGATAATTATTCACTGGTTTATTGCTATGATAAACTAATACATGGACATGAAACAGTAATAATTTGGAAAGGTCACCTCTGTTTGGGTCTACATTGGATACTGAGCAATAGCAAGGACCAAAAATGTTTACAAAAGATTTTTTTTTTTCTGTTATGTGCTGTTATCCCAAATAAATCTTGGCATGCATCCTCATAATCACAAACCACTTGTGATTTTTTTTCTAGAGAACAGCAATAATTAAGCTATCCAGTGCTCTTTTAATACAATCTCATTACTCAGTATACAATGTCATTACTATCTTTGAGCCCCTCCCTGCCTTGAAGAGCTATTGCATGACCTCTAGATCTCTCTTAGACTCTATGTATTACCATTAGAAGACATCCACACTGGGAAATCACTCTGTTGCTCTTTTTGATTAATATTTTATCAGCCACAAGAGGAAATGGTATTTTTTAGCAACACTAATAAGTAATTGAGCAGATGAGATGCCCCTTCTAGTTTGAATAAACGGTATGTAGAGTCTGTAAAAGAACAGCTTTAGATATGACTTAGAAGTACTATATGGAAAAAAAACCCAACAAACCAACCAGAAGGTTCTGTCTACAGTGAACAATCAATACAATATCAGCAGAAAATGAATAGTAATAATGTCATTGTTAGCAATAGGTTGTCAAAAACATGGTAAAAATTTATCTTATTCAAACTGGTGTTCAGAATATATTTTCACAGAAGTGGTTGATCCATTGACTTTAAATAAATTCCAAAGAGAATCAATGAAACCCACATACAGTAGACAGTGAAAACGGTAGCTGTTAAATCAAGAAGTTATTTAAAGGCTTTTTCAGCTGTTAGTTGAAAACATCAGTCATTATACTATCAACAAATATTTAGGACTAGCATTTTAAATGCTTATTAGCTGCTCTGGAGTTATGTATTATAAAGTGAAGGAAACTGTTAGTGGTATGATCAATTGTCTTTTCAGTAAATAATGCACTTGACAGATCTCTTGGCATACCTGTCTGCTTTTCCAACTCAGACAGAGAAGTCTTCATGTAATGTTTTATTTCATTTTACTATATTTTCCTGGGTCACTTTTTCATGAATGGAAAAGCTAAATTTGGGAAGCCCTGTCATATTGTTTGGTCATAAAAATTGTATTGATCAATATGCTTAGGAAGAAATACATGTGCCTGTGATGAATTGTATTATTTCAAGGTGAGTGAACTGAAAACACAAGAAAGAGATGTTGTATACATCTAAGATTTGTTGTTTCTTCCTGTTTCCCACAACAGGAATATAAGCCTTTATATTCTTTTTGGAGAGGATATTGTAGGAAATGCCAGCAGTAGATTCATGATGTTGGTGTAGTGATTTAACATCTCTGTCATCCGGTATTTTCTTTTGAAACCCTATAGGAAATTTCCAGGTATGTGATATTACTGTCTTTATATACTATTGGTGCAGCCCTTCAGGTGTTTATAACCAGGTATTACTTTTAAAGCTTAAATTATAAACTGTTGAGAATGTATGTTGTCTTTAAAACAGTAGAGGAGTACAGTAAATCCAGTAGTCCTTGTGGTTTGACGAACACTTTTGCCTAAACAATGCATGACAAGTTACTTGTTTTGAGTCTTTAAAATCTACAGGCTTTAACAGAGATTGCAAACAAGAAGTACAAAATAATGGATTAACTATCTAGTTATATTAATTAAATATCGTACATAAAATATGAAGCATTAAAACAAACCTTAGGAGTTACTATTACTTTATTCCCCAAAGTGAGAGAGATGTGTGTATGTGTGTGTGTATGGGGAATACTCTGTATCTTAATGCTGGGATTAATGCTAAAATGGATGTTATGAATTAATCATGGGATTTAATTTGCCAGAATTATTTTTTTGGCATCGAGCCCCTGTAATTAGCATCTTAAACACAAGTGGTTTTGGTGATCTTTATGACAGTCAAAGCAAAACCTTCTGCCATTAATATCTTGAGAATTGTTTAATAGACAAGAACTAATTTTGCAACTAGATTTGAAAATGAAATGGGTTAATTTCATGTGATGGGTGATAATGGCCTACTTGCTTGTAAATTGGTGTCATTTCTGTAAGTGTATTGGGCTTAACATTCACACTGAAAGCTTTGGAGAAGAACTTGGGAAAAAAGAGGAAAAGATTCGTTTTTAATTTTCTTCTGTGTGTTCTGTTGGGATGTAAGTTTTCTTCAAATATAGCCCTATTAGGTTAATCATCATGTGACTTCACTGCTTAGAAGCTAAGAGGCAGGTATGTTCCAGACTACATCTGTGTGAGCTCAGGTATCAGCGAGTTTCCTAAAGCTAGGTTTGAAACAGGAAATGAGGTTACCAATCAACAGAGTATTTTGCTGGCTATTAATCAGGTTGTCTCTTCAATGTCTTTAAGTCAATTTGTTTAAAAAGATAGCACCTCAATCTTTATGTCTTCTTAGAACAGTTCTGTGTTTTCCTCACTAAATATTTAGACAAAGACAGAAATCATTCTGTTATCCCATACATATTACTACTTCTGACATAGCCGAGTTTCTTTCTGTGTATTGTTGCCTACCAAGACCTAGAAACTGTTACTCCAGTGGCAACTAACAGCAACTAGGCAATATATTTTCCCTTCCTTTAACTGTTAATAGAAAATGAGAAGATGACAGGTTCATCCAAGTGGGAAATCTTGGTTTTCTATTCATTTCTCCTGGGTAAATCATACTTTGTATTATACAGGTTCACCTGAATGGCCAGCAGCCATAGGTCAAAATCTTCACCTTGCCACTCTTAATTTGCTTAAAATGAAAAGCAACTCACTGGCACACTTGGTGTGGTGGAAAGCAGTAGCCACTGCTGAGGGGGGCCATAAGTAGGATGTTAGCACAGTATCTCAAAAAGGAATCAACACCAGGGGTGTGTAATTCTGACCATAATGTACTTCTTCCTCCTTTTTTTTTCCACTGAGACACTAAACTGCATGTCCCTTACAAGCTGAGAGATCTACTATAATGGCTCTCTTGAGCATTTGTGCAGATTGGAGTAGGGCTGTGATACCTAAATAGCACGAATAGAGGCCGTAAGTGCTCAGCAACTCTTTCCTACAGCTTTGGTCTATCGCTGCTTCTCTTCACTGAGCTAAGATGTGGTTATTTTCAGCTATTTAGAGGGATGCTCTTTTTCTACCAGTCTTCATCCATCTTAAGCTAATTTTCCTTTTATTGTAGCAATTGGAAAAGGGCTTTGATCACAAATTCAGTCTTGCTCAGAGTTCAAAACCAAAATAAATTGTGCTTGGATCTTGGGGATCAGTGTGCATCCTTCAGATACAAGTAGTAAACAGTATTTCTTTACCCCAAGCAGAGTGAGAGCTCTGACTTGCAAGCCCTTACTCTGAGACTGCAGTAATTTCATTAGCCAAAAGTGTAATTACATGATGAGAAGAAACAGCAGTCTCCAATTTCATGACCTCCTCTGTTGTCTCCCTAGTGTGCCATAATCTAGATTAGTCTAGATTTAGGTTTGGGTTTATTTATATATTTAAAACTAATGTGATCTCTTGCAACCATGAACTGTGTATGATGAAGAAATTTAATGAAGATAACTCATGAGTTTAATATTTATGCTGCTTTCAAACAGAATCCTTTATTTTTTCATTTTGCTACACCTTAACTATTATGTTTGTCACAATTACTGTAAGGAGAATTATCAAGAACAATAGATGGCAAAAGAATTATACTTTTCATTGTTATGAAAGAGAATTGCTTAGTTGTAGTTTCAATGCAAAAACCTCACCAATTAACTACACTACCCTGTGGGGCTACACACCAGACTATGACCAATGATTGTCAGAGCTCCATGTAATATTTATGAAGGATATTGCAGACACTTTCCCCTTTTCCTTTAACAGTTTTTAAATCTTCCATTTCCTTTCAATGGAATGATATTTTACAACAAATTTTTTTTTTTTTTCGCCAATTCACAGAATGGTTTGTGTTGGAAGGGACCTTTCAAGGTCATCTAGTCCAACCCCCCTGCAGGGAACAGGGACATCTGCAACTAGAGCAGGTTGCTTAGAGCCCCAACCAACCTCACCTGGAATAGTTCCAGGGATGGGGCATCTACCACCTTGCTGGGCAACCTGGGCCAAGGTCTCACAACCCTCAGTGTAAAAAATGTCTTCCTTCTCTCTAGTCCAAATCTCCCTCTCTTTGTTTAAAAGCGTCACCCCTTGTCTTATCACAACAGGCCCCGCTAAAAAGTCTGTCCCCATCTTTCTGACAGGCCCTTTAAGTACTGAAAGGCTACAATAAGGTCTCGCTAGACCATGTCACTAAGCCCCACATCCAATCTTTCCTTAAACACCTCCAGCAATGGCGACTCCACCACCTCCCTGGGCAGTCCATTCCAGTGTCTAATCACCTTTTCTGTGAGGAAGTGCTTCCTAAGATCCAACCTAACCCTCCCCTGGCACTGCTTCAGGCTGTGCCCTCTCATCCTGTCACCAGTTACCTGGGAGAAGAGCCCAACCCCCACCTGACTGCAACTCCCTTTCAGGTAGTTGTAGAGAGTTATAAGGTCCCCCCTGAGTGATAAGGTCCCCCCCCCGATAAGGTCCTTACATACTGTAAATAACATCAGATAAGTGGTATGTTAAATATAATTTTCCCATCTTCCATTGGAACTGTATCATTTTAGGATTTGCATAAGCATCCAAGAGGCAACAAAACTATTTGTGTGCGAGTTAGAGTTTCGGGATCAATCTGGCATAATCACTGTCTTCTTGATACTGTCTAGAGAGCAGATTTTTTCATACCAAATTTAGTATAGATTTTGAGAAGTGGAAGTCATCCATAATGGATACCAACGTCTATGGGAATTATGCTTAACTGCAGAATGTTCAGCAACCGCTCTTGAAAGCTGCAAAGTATATTATGGGTAACTGCAGACCAACTTCTAACACCATTATTGCACAAAGTGTCTCTTCTGCCCCAGTCTAAAATGTTGATTCTATCAGAGATAGATTTTTTTTTCTTAATTCTAAATGCATCTATCTGTAGTATGCATATATCTTGGTGCAAGAGGATCTTAAATTGTTTTTATTTAAAAATATGTAGGTAAATATAAAATTTTAAATATTCTGGATTATATTCATTTTGATGGTCTTGTGGAAAAAAAAATCCAGTCTGTTTACATTCTAGATAATTAGAAATCAGAGACAGGATAGTACCATGGCTTTCAGTTCCTATTAATTATTAATGAAAAGTACTGTGTAAATACCAAAGCAAAAGAAGTTTTAATGTCTTTGTGCCTAACCTGCAGCTGAACCGCCTACAGTTGTGGTTGCCTGTCACTTACAGATAAGGTTGATTGGGTCAGTGCTTGATTTGGGGACCTCCTGTGAAGACCGGAACATCTATTTATTGCTGAAGTGATTTTATCCAGACATAATGCTAAGTGCTGAACTCAGTCTGATATAAAACCAGGAATTTGGCTTCCTGGTTAATACTTGTCTGTTTTTGAGAGCAGGTTTATCTGTTCTACATTCTAGCCAAAACCTTATTGAATGTAACCTGCCAATGTTTTCTTACTGAATTTTTGACAGGAGTAGATACTCTTGATTTCAAAAGCCAGAGTTCATTATGTTATTGAAACCTTTTAGACATCTACTTACTTCTGCTCATTATAAACTATTGCATTTGAGGTAACAACAGTCTTGAAAAAGTGAGTTCTGGGCTACAGTCTGACAGGTAGCAGCATTCCATTCAGGAAGTGCTTTATACTTGTTTGATGAAGAACAGGACCATTCTTGGTAGACTGCAGTTTTTAACTGATCTCACATGATGAGAAAATGCAGATATTTCATATCTTATTCATTTTTCAAAACTGAATTAATAAAGCACATGTTCTTATATATGTGCCTATAGCTCCCAGGATTCATTAATATATTGAAAATACTTTTTGTTTCATCTCCAAAGCAGTACATTGACATGCAAGTGTGAACTTTAGTGTGTGCACCAATGCTATGACTGCACCATTGTAATGAAGATGAAATGACTGTAATGATGACCTTTCTGTGCCTTTGTCTATACCATGCCCTTCTCTTTAACTGAACACCTTTCAAATGAACATGTTCTGAACTCTTGAACTGTTCATTCTGTTCACTGAGCTTATTGCTCAATCTGCAGTTTATCATTATGTGTCTCCAAAGACTTTGTGTTTCCTTATATTTGACATCTAGATAGAATTTTTCATAACCCTTTACTAGTCATGAATTGGATTGTTAGGGGATTAAGTTAATCTTGTTTGTTTATAGTAGCCTCGGATTTTTAAAGCCCTAATTTAGAGAGGTTTATTTGTTATTCTCCAATCTGCAAGAATGGAAAAAACCTCTACATCCTAAGATTCAGTATTGCTGGAATTATTTATTTCTGATCATTTTAAAGTGAATTGTACCTAAGAGGTACACTTGAAAAGTTGTTTTGTTATGTTTTTCCCATATTACTATTTCTTCCTTTCTATCTAAATAGCAGCTCCCGAAAATGACCCAAAGCAGTGCATCATCAGATAAGCAGCGTGTCAGTGAATAGACTGTAGAAGAATGTGTGTTTTTCTTGTTCCATTGGGAAGAGAAATAGGAAAAAATTACTTACCTCTTTGAGAAAATTTTTATGGTATGTTACTCACGTCTTAGCTTTTGCTTGCTTTATTGGAAGGTACTACTCCCAACAATTTACGTACTTTTTATTAACCAATTAACAGCTCATAATAAAAATTAAAGTAGGGAGAGAGACAAAACCCCACATATTTTTAAGAGTGCTTTGGAGCTTTTTGTTGTCTGGTAGTAATGTAGCAGGTAATATTTTTTTTATTTAATTATCGTAAAGTTTTTTAATGAAAAATAAATATTATATGCTATAAAATGTGTGGTAAATTCCAACAATTAAAATAATTTCTGATATCCTGAGAAATATCAAGCTGTTCTGTAGTGAGATAGTGGTGTCAAATTCTTCAAAATACCATGAGTAGTAATATGGTGCATATCAGTAAATTTGGTCATGAAAGTCAGTTTATAATATGCAGAAAGCGTAATGCTTAAGGTGTAAGTTAAGGCTAAAAATGTGTATTACTTAAATATAATGCTTTTCTTTAAGTAACACACATCTATTCTTTTAACAAATAAATATTTTTAGCCTTCTGTCTCCAAAAGTTTCATAATTGTGGTTATAGGAGACGAAAAATTTTGAGGATTTTCTTGACCTCTCTTATGATCCCTCCATCCCTAAACTCCATCAACAACTTGAGCTTTGACACTGTAATGTAAAATGTAATTCTTCATCCCAATATCATAAAACCTCAAATTATCTTCTCGGCAATTCATATTTTTATTTTTTCATTAAGATGTAGTTCATGTCAGCTAGTATATTACATAAAGGGTGAGGATCTCAAAAGCTCTTAGGTTTATCTAACTCTGTCTCTAGTGGAACACTTTGAAAAACTGTAATGGTGTTTGACCATTATTCCACTTGTTTTTTTCTGATTTTTTTTTTTTAATTGATTGATTGATTCAATTCCACCCAAACCAACCCAAAAACTTATAAATATTATTTGTTAAACTGCACATCATGAAGAAGACTATAAATATTTTCATAATATATTTATGTAGATGTACATATGCAAAGATGTTAGAAACAATAGCAAGGCATGGGATTGCTTCAAAAAATTAGTATTGGCAGTTGTGAAAGGAGAACATGAGGCAGAGAACAAATGAAGTCTGACTAGGTGAGGGTAAGAAAGGGTCCAGTGTAAATGAGAAGCTATTTCAGCCTTTGTTCTAGGCCAGTACTTCCAACAAGGAAAGGTGTGAGCTGAAGACTATGGCACTTTGTCTCCCTGCCTATTTGATGCTCTGTTAAGGTAAAGAAAGATATTACTTGCTGATATGTTAGATACTTCATTTTTAAATGATCATAAATTTTTGCCAGCCCTTAATAAGAGAAGGTTTACAGTGCAGAGGAAGAGTGAATATACCAAAGCAGTAGAACACTTATGGAAGAGGAAATATTATTGTACAAAGAAGGACTGAAAATGGTAAGCTTGCTTATCTGTGAAGCAGCTGATAGCTTGGGGTATTAGCTTGATTTTCAAAACACTGATGAAAAGACAGTAATTTGAAATCTTTCATCTATATTTCTATTCCTAACACAAATAGAGAAATGCAGATTTGAAACTGTTAAAAGGGGAAAAAAAAAACCTCAAAAGATCTTCCTGCTTGTGGATATCATTGCCATATATGAGGCCAAGTATTTAGTAAATTCATAAATAAATTAAATCTGGAAAACAAAAATACACCAAATAATGCAAAATATTTATTAAAATTTATTTTGAAGAACAGTCCTTTAGCTGAATACTGCTTCCAGCACTCACCATTTTCAGAGAAAACACATTTCATAGTAGACCACTGAATAGTTAAATACTTGCAAGGAGTCCTATCCATCTCTATTTTTGCTTGTTTACACCAGGGGCAAATGATATGTTTATTTTGGATCCATAAGCTTGTTAATTGTCTTACCACACTTTTTCCATCAGCCCAGCTGATGAGAGCATTTTATGACTGTATTTCTCAAAATTTAGGTTTAGAAAACACTTTTGTTTCAGTTCAAAATACTGTAGAGACTTCTCATATTACTAATATGAAACTAACTGGCATCAAGGCAGCATTCACTATTTCCAAAGCAGTTTGCCACTGTGACATTACAGTACTGAGCACTGTGGAAACTTTCATCAGACTAAGAAGTTCGTTTTGATTTGTTACAGCACACAGTGGGTGTTCATAGCATGTGTTTTTATTTAATCCTTGAAAGAATTTTCAGGAAATAGCAGCTAGCATGTGATGAAATAATATCGAGACATTACTAACATTTTAAAATTATACGGATCATTATACTTTGTACATTTTGGAATTGTGCTACATTATATTTATGGTTTCACTTTGCTCTTGCAAGCCACATTGTGCTTGGTCTTGTGAAACAACACATGTCTGGAAAGGAGTGCAGTGAAGCTAATAAGGGCCCTGTCTTAACTTGCAAAAGATTAAATAACTCCCGCAGAAGATTAAACAATTCCTGCAAAAGGTATGATGGTTTTAGAGCAAAGGCAGAGGTGGAAGAAGTTGGAAATAACATGAAGAAAATCTCTCTCCTTTAGCCAGGAATGCTTCAGTTCTATCATGCACATTCCACCATGTAGTAGAGAGTTGCACAGAGTTGTTCCTTGGTATTTTGTGAGTTCATTTGTGACTGCTCAGGATATGAAAAGTACAAATATGATTTTTTTTTTTTCAAGTATTCTACTGCCACAGCCTTTAGTAGTGCTACCTGCCAGTCTGATGTGCTTGCCCTCACAACTCTTCTGAGCAAGAGAAATACTGGTGTCCACTATGGGAACTATGGTGATGATTTATTCCATGTATTTTTAGAAATTTAATTGAGGTGCCTTAGTTAAGGGCTCTGTCTTTCTCTATGGATATTTAGTCTTTAAAAGAAAATTCAGCACATCTGTGATTCACATACCTTAGTTAAGTGTGTGAAACGGAGTGGGATGCATATGGCCTACTTTTTAGACTGTACAGTATCAGAGATTTGGATCAGAGGATCTGATTTACTGTCTCCCTCCCTGACCACATGGCATTCCTTCATTTTTTCATTTCTGTTGACATACTTGGTTTCTTGGTTTCAATGGAAAAAATAAATGGTCATTACATACATGGCGTTCCTTCCTCCAAAATAATATCTATCTTTCCTCCTCAAATATCTAACACAACTTCTGTGGTTTTGTGATGTTTGGCTTTTTTGTTTGTTTGTTTTGTTCTGTTTCTTTAATCAATTATCTCGTACATTACTGATATGACTTGGATAAGCATGGTGGCCATCTGCATATCTAGTAGAAATATTCACAGACATTTTCAACAACTCAGTGAACAAAGGCAAACTTGCCTATAAACAATATATGGACAATTAGTAACCTGGAAAATGCACCTCTGGATGACTCTACTGAGAACCTGTGTGTTTGTAGTTGTTACAGGTGTAGGAATCTTTTAGAGCTCAGGTGGCAGTAGACAGAAAATTACTTCAAGTTAATCTGTAAAATTGATGCCTTGCATACACTGAGATGCTTAAAGTGTGCTTTGGATCATATAATCTCTATTACTTTTACCCAGTCTATGACATTGATTTGGTAACAAGATGGGCAATGGGGCAAATGCATGTACTGCTTCCTTTCAAGGTTTTGTTTTGATTTTAGAAATCAAAGTAATTTTTTTTTTTAAACTAACGAACTGACAGCTAGGGAATTTGAAGCTTCTTTGTACTTTAAAAACAAACAAACCAGAAAAAAAGACTGAGAAAGAGATGTAGGGAGAAAAAGTGCAATGGGGATAGGAGTTGGTAGCTGAAATTGTATGATGTGAGTTAAGCAGCAGGTCAGATTAGATGGTTACAAAGAGTCCCTTTTGGCCTTAGCAGCTATAAATTTTAGAAGCATAGTGCAGGCTTCCTAGCACTGCAATTTCATTCTGACCTGAAGGGGTGAAAGGGTGAAGCCTCCATACCATTCCCTGCCTCCTCAACAGCCTGAGCCTGCCTGGTTTCTGTGATGTGAAAAGCTGTCTGATGGAGCTGGACTCAGATCATAACTCATTTCACAGTATCAAAATTACATGTGCTGTATGATAATCACTTTTGGTTGCTGGCCACTCACAGTGTATTCAAGCTAATAACAAGAAGGAGGAAGTCTCTGTCCCAGGGTTCATGAGCTGTTTCCTTTATGATGATGATGAAATAATGTATTTAGGCAGACTTTTCATCATTTCATTTCTCTACAGTGAGTGGTCCATTGGGTTTCCAGTTACTAGGAAACTCATACTGCTACAAGTGTATTCTTCTCACCATGGTTGTTTCTGTGTGTTTTCCTGGCCATGACAAAAAGCAGTACATCAGCTTATTCCCGTGCCATTCCTAATTTCAAGAAACAGATCCTCAGTTTCACCTCTACATATCTTACCTGTCATTGTGTCACATTTTCTGGTTTGCTGGTATTTAGCCCATGCTTAAATAGTTTGGATGGGAAGACTTTTTCACAGAGACAGGTTTTGCTCTTTTAAACATCACAGTCCCTTAAGTGAAGTTGTATATAGCAACAAGATTGTATCTTGACAGTCTAAAATATTAACTTGTGGGAAGCTGTAGGAATGATGTCTGTAATGCCAGCCAGAGATGCTGTTCCAAAAGAGAAATCCCTCACTTGCATGTTAACAGTTTTCTGCCAGTTTGTGCCATAGAAGTTGGGAAAAGCAAACAGAGTTTGGGATTCAGGACCCTATTAACAGTTTTTGATGCATTTAAGCAATGCCAAGGCTGCTGGCTTGAGCTTAATACTCAGAATATTAAACAAAAGAAAAAAGACATTGCTTTGGAGAAAGCAGGTGTTTGGTTGGTTCTAGGTTTGTAGCTCTTTAACTCTTAAACAAAACCTGTGTGTCACTTAGTCGTGGTTTGTCTTTTATGGAACGTAGTGAGGTTACGGCTTCTACTGACAGTGTGGCAACTTGGTCCATTACATGTTTTTTTTCAACCAAATTATTCTGTGTAATAACTATAATGTTAATGGAACTATATGTTATGGTTGAGTTAAGATTTGTCAGTTTGAAAATAAACGTCTTGGCTTCGTTTTGACATTTGCCTTTTAGCATCAGTCTGTTAACCTGTCACACACTATAATTTCATTAAAACCATCATTTAATTGTAAGTTAACGTACAGCTATCTTTTATAGAAGAGCTTTACATACTGCCAGAATAATTTCAATACAAATTTTCAACAGATATGTTTGAAATAATATGAAGCACTAAATGCCCTCCAAACCCCTGTTTATGAATTCAGTAATGAGAAATAACATGCAACGGCCACATTACTGTGCCACTATAACAAGGAGACAGTTTTTCACGTTATAATAAAAGGAAAGAATAGCTACCTAGGTATATATGTATGTATCTCTGTCTATGTGTCTCTTACCTGGGGCATTGAGGTGTACTCCTATGTAATTTGGAGATATTTCTATTATTAAAAGGACAATGCAGATAGTGTAAGCTCTGTATAACTGAAGAAAGAATTAAAATCTAAATGCTAATAACTTTAGTGCCAGTCACAAATAGAATCGTACTTCATATATGAGATATATAAAGCTTATTTCAAAATAAGTTCTGGGTAACATTCAACCTGATTGAATCTTTGGAAGCTGTGTTAATGTATTTGTTCAACTCACTTGCACTCAAAAGCTTTTAAAGAGAATATCACTTTTTTATATTATTCATGATAATGTAATTCCTACCTTCAGTCTCCTCAGGGTTTCACATTAAGTCATGATATGCAGTTCAGGGGAATTTGAATCATCCATTAATCATAGTATCTGTACTTTTGTGTGCCTACTTTTGTCCATCTCTTAAATCAGTCACTTGGCAGCAGCAGAGACCTGGGGATAGTCCAAGATGTTTTACTGAAGAGGTCTTATTTATTAAACTTGTTTCCAGTATGTATGGATTTATGTAACATGTGGCATGCTGAAAAGCAAGTGATAGAAATATTAGCATAATCATTAAATATTATCCTCTTAGTGTTTCCACTGGAAATATAGGCATGGATAAATATATTGAATGATGACATATGTTTAGTAGCATAATTAGCTTAAAACACCTGGGCTAATATAAAAAAAACCCCATGAGACAAAAAGATGTAGTCAAGTATTCTCTTGTAAAAAAATGTCTACCTATCTGCATACGCTATGGGACTGAATCAAGGTTTCAGGAACAGTCAAATTTTGGTATTTTCTGAAGTTTAAGGGCTTTATTTTATTCCTTCATTATTTTAACATTTTGTGGATGGTAGGAAGATGAAGGAAAAGGTTGAAAACCTTTCAGAATTATTAATAGGTGCTGGATTCTTCCCTTTTAAGTACTGACACTGTCCTTCGAACTGGTTGCTTCTAACTGTAATAATGGGTTGCTTTTTTCTCAACAAGCCACCAAAGTGTGATTGGTGATGTGAATTAACTTCTAAAATACTTGTAAGCAAGAATAAAAAAATACTTGTGAACAAGAATAGTGCATAAGATGATTTGTGTATTCTATCCAGTTTTTGAAATAGTGATGTATATCACTTTTTACTGATTTATTTTTCCAAGATCCTCTCTTACCTTTCCTTCTTTTGTCCTGTCTTCTCTCAGCTCCTTCTTTATTTCTTTCCCATCCCAAGTTATCTCTTTCAGCTTCAAACTTTTACACATTTTGTTCCACCCTTCTTTCCCATAAAACTTTTTGTTCTAGTTTTCTTTTACTCTACCTCCTTCTTCACTTAGCCACAGGTCTAATTCCTGCATTTAATATTAGGGTGGGAGAGAGCTTCTGGCTTTCTCACACTGACTGTGCAGTCACTTTAGCAAACTACATCTTAAAAGTAGCTACATGTTCTGTTCTTGCAGTGCTGGACTGAAATTGATAACTTATGAGGTCCCTCTCTGCCTTAGGGGCTTGAAGGTTTCCCAGAAAACACTTGTAAGAGTTTTTTGAAATGTCTGAAAATAATGTGTTTTTCCCTCGTTGGCTTTTTGGAAATTAAGTAAGCATGTATGCTGAACTTTCCCACATAAGTTGTGCCCCACATGGACATCTGCAATATGAAACTTCAGTGAGAACAACTAGAGCTTGATAAAGTTATGAGCAACTTTACTAAAGCCTTGCAATGGGAAATGTCAGACATCCTGAACTGGAGATGATGTCACCATCATCATAAGTAGCAACTTTTAATTTAAGAGATGGCTGAGTCTTCAGTCCTGGAAATCCATTTATGACTTCTCTGGGTTACTGACTGTAAAAATATTTGTGCATATGCCATGTTATTTTTCTGAGAGACTAGTTGGAGCTAAATATACATTTTTAAAAGCTGAAGAGAAATAATCAGTTTTCATTTCTGTGTTCAGGCTTATAACTAAAACGGTATGTGGTATATTAGCAGTCAGGTTTCTAATTGAATCAAGTTTCTAATGTTTGAGTTCGGGATATGCTATTGAGAACAAAAAATTGCTTGAAGTATAAGCATCTATTATACTCTGTGATCTTTATGCACTGAAAAAGACCTAATGGCTGAAGTGCTGTATTCTCCATGATATTAAAAGAAAAATGTGCTTTGTGCCATGATTTTAGTGGAAGCAGATGAGGCTGTGGAGGCACAATGGGAATGACTCTGAAAGAGACTAAGACCCCTATTTATTGTAGTAACAAAGCTGTATGTAAATTTTGCGTTTCATTAAAGCAGAATTAGTTTAACCCCAGTTGTACAGAGGTTACTGTTTTCTACTACTTAGACAAACAACTTCCTACAGTAAATTGTGTTATGATTTATATGATTCTGCCTACTGTTATAAAGGTTCCTCTGGAGAATATATATCTTCCACTGTATCTCAATCATAATAAAAAAGAAAGTTTTAAGTAGTTTTGTATATATTTGTGTTTATATTTTGAGAAAGTTTATTATTATATGAATTCACATCAAATGTTTACTATTAGTCACACAAGAAAATTAGCATCTCTGCTTAGTTTTTATGCCTTTATTAGTAAGCAAAAAAACAATGGGTAGTCCTTGTATTCCAGGATCATAGCATAAACAACACAGTTACATAGTACACCTGCTGGTTGTGGGTAATGAGCATAATTTATAATGGCACTACATACAAATATAGTATTTGTTTTTATATTTATATACTAAACACACAGAGTCACATTTTGCTGTTTGCGCAAGCCCAGTCACACTGAGTGCAGGGTGTTTTGGAACGTAGATTCCAGAGACTGAAGCAAGTTCATCTCAGATTTGCATGTGAAGACTCCATATTTATTTTGCATTAGTGACTACTGCTCTTAAGCATGTAAATGGGACAATTGTGTGTGAATCAGTTACTTTTATTTGGATGTGAGGCCATAAATACATCTTTAAGTTATGCTTAGGTTTCTATTTGATGAATTTAAACCATATAAAAAATCTGATGGCATTAGTAATGATGACAGAACCTGACTCTTCTCAGTGGTGTCTAATGACAGGACAAGAGGAAATGGATGCAAAGTGAAATAGCACCAATTTTCATTTAAACATTAAAAAAACCTTTTTACTCTGAGGGTGGTAAAATATTGGAATGGGTTGTGGAGTCTGTCCTTGGAGATACTAAAAACTGAACTGGACATGGTCCTGAGCAACCTGCTATAATGAATCTTCTCTGAGCAATGTAAGCTAGATGATCTCCAGAGGTCTCTTCCAGCCCCAGCCATTCTATGACCATGTGAAATTCTGGAAGTGGTATATATGTAAAATTTAGAAACATATTAAATACTGTATCATATTGCTGCCTATTGCAACACCAGTAATAGGTTGACTTATTCTGCACCTACACTAAATCAGTGAACTTAGACATATTCTTGCTTCCCAGTTGACCTCTCCCCATAGTTACTGCTTATTTGCAGGCAATTTAATACACTCATCATCAAACTTTATTTGCCCAAATTGTACAATCTTTCTAAAAGCATTCACATTTTTACTGGGGGCAACTGTCAGTGAATCATCAATGAGAGACATCTTGTCCTGGGAGATGAGAATAAATGCCTGAAAGAAACTAAAATGCATTAAAGAGAAGGGTAGATTTCCATAAGCAAAGATTTTCATTATATAAAATGTTCTGTATTAATCTCAGTCTTAAAAGAAACATTTCTTATATTTGAATTTAGTTGCAATGAATTGAGGTATGTAATGTGAAAAGTGTTGTTACTAGATTTAAAATACCCATCTTTTTTAGACAAACTGGGGTTAGCTAAAGGCTAAATTTACAGATATTCTCCATGACCTTGGTCAAGTCAGTTTTACCATGATAAAATTATGGTGGTATTTACTTAAGTTCTGTGAGTGTTGTTAAGAACAGTTCAAAGCTGCTTAGTGAACCTCAGGTTCTACATTTATCTTCAGTGTTATAAAAGGTTCATAAATAGGCCAACAAGTCCCAGCATGTATCCAAGAGAGTTTAGGATGTGGAAAACTAGATAAATGTGCTATATTTCTTCACTTGGAAGACTTGAAACACTTCTTTTTGTTGGAGATCTTGTGCAACTTTCCGAGTTGGTTGTTTTGGAATGGTTGAGCTTAAACTACCTTGTCAGGATCAGCTATCTAAATAAACTTACACACTCCATGCTCTTGTTTTTCACATTTAAATAAGAGTGTGTATCTCTGTTATATTTCTTAGAGCTGGAAAAGTGCATTTGTTTGAAGTCCCTGAGTTTTTAGTTATGTATATTGCAAGAACATGTTGATTTGTCCTTTATTTTCTTGAAATACTCAGTATGGGATATGTATTTTAGAAAGTGATTTTCAATGGCACCACCAAATGTCATTGTACTGCAGGAAAGATGATGTATGTGAACGTTCATTACTGCATGTGATTTCTTGGACTGGCTTTGAGCCAGTTGTTTTACTGAGTTGTAAATATTTTCAAAACACAGCAAGGTTTCTTTGTGATATTTCAGAGTAATGGTGTAGCTTAACATATTTGTGTTTATAATTTGACAAGCCTGAAAACATTAGACAATAGAGTTATTAAATTAGAGAAGAGACATTTGGAGATGTTTTCATAATGTTTTCTGACAGCATTATAATGAAACCAAATCTAGAAGTATCTTAGTATCATAGATTTTTATTGTAATAAAGAGTCAAGAGAAAGAAATATGACATTGTTATTATTGACTACAATGCATAGTAAAGAAATAAATGATGTTTTCTGAGGGGGATCCATTATGGTAAACTTTTTTTCTTTCTAAATCAGGCATATGAATATATGATGCCATGTTACTGAAACATGAAAAAGGTGATGATGGAAAGCCATTTTGAATAATGCCGATAATTCAATTTTTCATTCCATTGTATGAGGTAGCATTTAATTTTATTTAACTTTTTATCTTATTTACAACAGAATATTTGTTATCTTGAAATTCTTTGTTTATGAAGTACAGAAAACTGTGATGGTAAAAAAAAAAATGTTCAGTAGCACAACTACATGAGTCAGAGGTCCAGCCAAACCATGGCTATTAATCATCACCGTCCATTATTTACTGAGGATTCATTCATTGTTCCATAAAGGTATCTAGAGGGTCAATTAGAGACAACAGACGGGATTTTTCAAAGACACAAGAGGGTCAATTAGGCCCTTCTTGTAATTTTCTGCTTTAACAGCAAATGCCAGCCTATCCTGCAACAGATAGAGTGGAGTTTAGAATTAAATAGTGGGTTGGGTTTTTTTTTAGATGTTACTTTGCAGCCAGTATGAATTGGAGTATTGTCAGTCCTTGAAAACAAAAGAAAAATTTTATCACTACAATTGATGAGAAGCACAGATTATTTTTTTTTTAAGTCAGAGTACAGCAAGTGCCCAGGAAATATATGAAACAGTTGTACTTATAGAAGTAAATCATTTGAAGGTAGGACTGGACACAATATTGCTAAATACTACAGCTAAAAATGTTAAAGCATTTGATGCAGAATACTGTTTGCAATTATTTTTTTCATTAACCACTCCCTTAAAGCTACAAATAATAGAGAGACTAGAATGAGAACTTAATTTAAACAATGACAGGGGCATTCATTAATACATAGATGGTTCTTTCAGAACAGAAAGTAGGAAATAACACTAAAATATGGATACATTTGTGTTTAAATACACAGACATATACATCTGTGTGTATGCCTCAAAACTCTTCCAAAGTAGCAGGAAATTTTGGTAACTTGACTATCTCATCCTTTAGCTAGGGACAGAACAGTTCTTTAGCAGATTTAAGGTCACCTATAAACGTGTGCACCATACATGCACCGTACAGCTCTATTGAAGTTATTTTTCATTCAATGAATTTATCTTTTCATGAGAAATGGTTGCTTGTAGTTTGCTCTTTTATATAGGTCTGAAAATTTTGGGCTATTTTTCTCCTTGAAACTTTCATTTGATTACATTGCTGCTGTTTTTAATGCCACGTAAGTCTGACTTAACTGAAAGCAGTCTCTACGAATATGGTGTGTTAGTCTTGTAAAGATGGGGTTTTTGGAATGTCTGAGTATTTGATAGTCTCCTGTGAGAGTAAATCTCTGAGTGTGCTACTTCAGTTTGATCCTCATCGTCCTCTGAAACCCCCTATTCTCTCTGTAGGGATTCAGTAGAGTTCTAACTAATGACTTAGGGCCAAATTCTGCCCTTAGATGCAGGCGTGTAATTCTCACTGATTCCAGAGGGAGTTCTCTGAGCATATCAGAGAAATGTGTGAAATTATAGTACAAATGGACAAAAGAATCTCATACACATTCATCTTAGTGACCCTGAGCATACAGGAATGTGATACTAATCCACCCTCTTTTCTCTTTGCTCAGTTTGTGCTGTTTCTTGTAGATCACCCCAATTCTTCAGCTGTCACATTTTTTTTTATATTGTTCTGTCTTCAGTAGTTTGCTATTGTGGTGCTTCAGTGAAATTAGTGACATTGAAACGAATGTTTCTTTAAGTAGCATTAGTAACAAAGACACTTGTAAAAGATTTTTTTTTCTTTCTCTGGGAAATTACAGTACATGAGAAGTCTTGTTCATATTCTGCAGGGAATTAGTTTGCAAAAACAGAAGACAAAGATAGATGAGTGCGTTTGTGTCTGTAAAGTGGTTTAATACAAACACATACACAGAGAGAAGAGAGGTGGGCTTGCATTGCACTTTTCTTCTGTGACAATATAATATGGTGAAACATTTTGCCTACATGTGATCAGAACAAGTATCTCCTCATTGTATCATTCACTCTCAGATTTTACTTTCAGCATTTTCAGATTTTTTATAGTGCAAGAAATCAGTTATTAATGATTTTTTTAAACAGTTTTTTTCCCTGCTTATTATTTTTTAACCAAACCCACATTGAAGACCTGTAATTATTTTATTGTTCTATTTCAGGAACACAGCTCATATTGCTCTGCAGACATAAAAATTTTGGAGCTAGTTCAGGTAGCTTTCATGGACTATCATTTACATGTGTTGGTTACTGAAATCTAATGTCAAAGCTTAGACTGGCATCAAAGTTGTTTATCATCCAGTATTTGTAGGCAGGACCCACATGTAAGGAAAATCTTCCACTTTTTACATTTTTATTGTCAGAATTTGTCTTATGGCTGAAAACTTTGGACTGGAGGTTTTGTATTTTTTGAAGTAATTGCTTATTAGGTCTTGGCTTATTTGTTTTGGATTTGTGGTGTGTCTGACTGCTTACCTCTTCTATCTCAGTTCTTGGCAGATATATTTATCTTCTAGAATAGTGTTATGGAAGACTAAACATTTCCAAACCTGGTGCTTAGGCACATGGTGTTTGCTTCTTGGCAACTCTAATGGACCTGAGTCTTCTTTGTACTTTGATTAATACTGTTCCTCACCAAAATCTAATTGTTTTGGTTGTTTCTGAGGAATCCCAGGAATCTTCAGCATACACAGAATAGATTGTCTTTAGTGTATGCTGTATTTTTAATTTATTAACTTTAATTTTCTGGCATGCTGACATTCATGGTCTAGGTTTCAATAATCTGACAGTTAAACCTTTGAGATTTTGCTTCCATCTCAGCTTTTTAAAAAACATCTCTTCTGTAGCATAAAGCCTATCATTTATGTGTCCCAGAATGATTATGGTGTCTTTGGATTCTGCTCAAGACAGAACAGAATTTGTATTGCAAGTCATGCAGCAGTCCTCATAGAATGAATTGTTTCGTTTATAAAAATTCCTGTTTTCAAGCTGTCTGGTAAGTCTTTAGAAAGCTAATCACTTACTCAGAGGTATTTCTGAAACTATATGCAGAATCACCATGATTGTCTGGGGAAATCTAATTTATAGTTTTTAACATATAATTTATACATCACTTTGCCAAAGCTTTCTTTAAAATCTGTTTTCTGATATATTGGAATGATTTGTGATATTAATTTTGCTTTTTTAACCTGAAACTGTAGTTGAACACATAACCACAGTGATTTATGTTTACATAATGTTCCATTTTCCTATTTGTGTAATATCTACAGGCAGATAGTCATTTTCTCAAGCTGGTTCATTAATTATATTTATTGGATGGATGTTCTTTGTTATTGGTTTGTACCTCATGCATTGATTGCTATTATATGAAATTCACAGTCTTTGCTGTTCACTTACAGTTGGACAGAAAAGCCACATGAACATCTGAAATCAAACATGAGAGTTTGTACATGCAGAGTGTCATCAAGAAACACTGGACATCACTACTCACTTGCACTGTTATGAAGTTGTATAACTTCTGCATGACTGCAACATCCCCCTCCCTAGTGTCTTGTTTTTAAGGACTACATTGATAGTTTTCTTTATTTGTTGCTAAATTAAATTTTTTAAAAATAAAAAAATCAGTGTATAGTGAGTGATGTTAAAAGTAGGTAGACTGGTGCAGGAAGATGGCTAACAGCTCAGCACAGTCATTATTTAGTAGTGGAAGAAATACTGAAAAGGTCCAAAAGCAGATGACAGACAAGAATAGAAATGACAGTGAGCTGCTTTGTACAAGTACCACTTAGAACATATGCCATGAGAAATATTTTTGTTTGTGTGTTCGTCTGAATTAGATTTGATTCAGGGTAAATTGTGCGCAGGTCAAATTTTCAAATGAAAAAATATGTCTGTATAAACTAAAGGAGAGCTGGAAATAGAAGTGGTTTCATATCTTTGTGCCTATTTGGACTATTTGTAAAGTAGGGACAGTAATGTTTTCTCATATTTCTGTAATGCCTTGAGATTCACAAAGGAGAGCTCATTGAGTATGAGGAAAGAATTTTCATTCATTAGAGTGATTTAAAATGAAAATAGGGAAGGTACACAGAAATGGTTCATTTCTGGTTCAACTGTGACATTGTCAGTTGTGTTCAGAACTCATGTTTATTTTCCAAATCACTATGACATACTCAGTTCTAAAATAAAGGTAATGCAAAAAAAGCTATGACTGCTCTGTAACTACACTACACAAGTAAAGCCCTGAATATGTAATTAAGAAGAAGTACTAGACTTTTTCTGTGGTGAAATTATTTTGTCTCTCCCAAGGCTTTTCACATGATGTGTCATCTGCAGGAAGGTGTTGGCCCTCTGCAGGCACCTTTTGGCTGACTTTGTTGAGTTCCTATTCATTACAATGTCCCTGTATTTTATTTGCTTACTTTGAAAAAGTAACATTGCAAAACTGTTCTGTAAGAGCTAAAAATATGCAGATAAAAATAAAGAGAAGGAGGAAGTGTCACTCAACTATTTAGCCTGCTAGAAAATAGAGTTTTTAACTGCTGCATTAAAGCTTTGTATCCACTAAAGTGCCCTTCACCAACTATCTGCACGTTACTAACATCCTTCACAAACACTTTCTTATGGTTAGATTCAGCCACTCTTTCTTGAGCTGAGAAGTACCATATGCTTCAGGTAACCTCTCTAAAGCAGTTGTCAGTGGGACTACTTTTGTAAATGCTCACCAATGTGAGCAGAGGTTACACAATCTCACCCATGGTGAATAATAATGTCAAAGAGCCATTAACAGTGCAGAGTGACAAAGTGTGGAGAGATCCATCAGCTCATCCTGTGTTTAATGAAACAGAAATGAACATCGTATTGCCCTTGTTTTCTGTCAGATTTTCCAGGTCTCCATGAGGCTTATTAATCTTAGGGTGGAGTGGAAAATGTGCTGCTATGTTACATACTACAGCAGCCTTTGCACTCAAAGGATTGAAGGCATTATTAGTCTTTGTCTTATTTACATACTGTACTTGGGTGTGTGCTACCACTGGTGCACTTAGACCACAATGAAGAGTGCCGTTATAAAATGTTTGTGGATTTCTGAAGTGTGTACTAATGCATACAACCAGATGGCTGCATGGAAAGTCACTTTATCCTGAAGTAATGATCAAACCCTCTTTTTGAGAAACACCAACAATGCACACTACAGACCTTGGATATTTACTGTTATGAAAAACACAAAATAGGAAGAGTTGCTTGATAACCACATTTTAGCGCACCCCAAAATGAATGTTTCCATATTTCTGAAAGAGAGCTTTCAGACTCTCAGAAACAAGAGGTAGAAGTAAGTATATCCTCAACTTTCTCTGTTACTTTTAGTTTTTAAATTTAAGGACCAGTTTTCAAGCTCTAGCAAAAAACAATGTTGTGTTTACACTTGAGATCTAGTTATTGTCATTCTGTATTAACTAGGAAAAAAAAATAGGAAAGTTGTTATTCCTTTTAGGAAAAATCCTGGCTTCCAGAGACAGATGCGTAATCGAAGCTGGACCATATGATCATACTGTCTTCAGGTAGATGCCACTGCAGTGAGATTCTTGTGCCTTATTTTCAGCGTGTATGGGATGTTTGTACAGATTCAACTTCACTGAGGATACGAAAGCATTACAAAAATATGTTTCTAGTAGTCAGAAGATATAGCACATCTCTAAATACCAAATTATATTTTAATAATAATAAAAATGTAAGGATCCTTTTATTTTGTTTAAAGAATTAATAACCCGGTGAAATTGCAGCTTTTTTGACTCATGCAGCTTTGGAAATTTGCAAGATTAAACAAAAATATTGTGTGCTTATAGAAGCAGTGGAAATATTCGCCTTTGGTATATTCATTATGTAAGCAATGATTTTCTCTTTTTTTCCTTTTATTTTACCAGCAGACTTTGTTTATTAGTAAGGTATGTGTTGATACAAGTTTCATGAAGAATTAACTGTGTGTAGACATTGCAGCAGCACTTCTCAAATGTTTTTGAAGTCATTTAGGTTTAATTAGAGCCTGCTCGGGACTTCCCAACAGTGCACACAAAACCCAAGGCTGTGAGCCCTTGTGTTGCTGCTGCGGTGAAAGATAGGTACAGGGAAGGGCTGGGCTGAAACTTGCAGACTACTGGGCTTCCTTGGTTCCAGTGATCTGGGATTGGGGTGGGGGAGGAGCTGTTGGTAACAGAAGAGATGTGCTGGGATCTCTACCAAGTCTCCCTGCCTAGTGTATCCACCATCACTTCACCTCTGTGCCATGTATCCTTGTGCAATGTCAGCAGTAATGGTCACTGGCTTTTGAATGCTGCAGACACGTGGCACAAAGTTTCATTGTCCTCTGTTGGCTGCTGGCATATGCAGTTGTGTTGTTTGCCTGTGCCCAGCATTGTCCAGGATGCTACTTCTCCTGCAGAATGGCTTATGGTTTTTTTCATCCTGGCGATCTGTTCCTTTCTTTTAGCATGCAGTACAGTTCTGAAGTAATTTGCGTATCATGGACACTTTGCCAAATTTTGAAAATTGCCATGTTTGAAAAGGAATTGCTGCCATTCATGGTGCCACACTGATTAATCACAATTAGGGACAATATACAGTACTTCTGTTAAGCTTCCAGCAAGCAGGAAAATTAGCATTTCCTGAAGTGATGTGAATAATTCTATTAGTGAGAATCCCCATTTAAAATGTGGGACTTTTGTGCCATTTTAGGAAGAAATTTCACACTTTTGAAAATGTTCTTATAGCTGTATGCAAGTTGCCAGAAGTACATTGAGCTTATATTTGCATACTGACAGCAAGTTACTATACTGACAGGAGTTAATTACATATTTTTTCATAATGTTTTCCTGATGTGGTTCCGGGTTAGATAAATTCTGATGTAATTCCGTCACAGTTTGAAAGATATGCATAACTGTGTATTTTACGGGAAGTGATTTACAGGGACAAATCTCAGACTAGAAAATGGTCATTATAAAATTTCGAAGTTTTGGGGACCTCTTTGCAGCTTCCTTGACCTGTACTTATTTTGATGAAAGGAGTGTTAATGCAGGCTCCCACGTAACAGCTGCACAATAGTGCAACTCTTCCTTTTGCCAGCGCTAGAAGTTACTGATGGCAAGGCTTTTAATGCAAGTGAATATATTTAAAGAAAGATAGTAAATATTCTAGGGTGGAGGGGAACCACCGTAATTTCAATGACCCCAGAACTATTCACACATCATAGATAGGTTGTCAGATAAATACTCCCAGGTTACTAGTAGGGCAGGAAATCACTTTCACTCTTTTGTCCCACTGATTGTTCAGTTATTCCCTACCAAACTGAATACAAAATTACATCTTAGCTGTTACTTCAAGTTCACAATTTCTGACTTGCAGCCTACTTCTCCCAGAAAAGTCTCTAAATGGCGGTGCCAAAATAGCATTTAGCAATAGGATGGCTTTTCCTTCTGTTTTATCTTGTATGGAATAACTACTAATTGAGAAATAAAGTGAGTGAGAATGACCCTTTTGGTTGGTGATTGTCGCTTTTACCTGGGAAGTGAGCCACTGGGGTTTCAGTACCTGCTTCAGTGAAACTTTAATTACTTACAGAGAGTGGAATTGTATCAAGGAGAGAAGTGAGTGGCCCTCTGCCACCACATAGCTATCAACCAGAGACAGGCGATGCATTCCAATCCCCCCAGGCAGAGAAGGGAATTAAACCAGGTTACTCCCACATCACAAGTAAGAGGAAGATGCCTCTTTGACAGAACTGTGAATCTGAAGTTGTTTTCTGCTTCTTTTCTATACAATAGCCCAGAACAGAATGTTTTGTTGTGTATTATGTCATTTGTGAGGGTTTTTTCTGACAAATTGAACATTATCAGGGAAATTTATTTCGTGATTTAAAAAAGTTGAAGGTTTTAAAAAAGTTCTTTTATGAGAACCATCATTTTATTTGATTTTCTTGTGTCAGCTAAAAGAAGTTTAATATACTTCTAATCTTGCCAGTGAATTTAGATATAAGTAGTTTGTACAATATAATTTATATTCTATGCAACACTAACACATCATATTACTTAAAATGGAAATTTTTTATAAATATGCACACATATATAGAATATGTTTATATTATTTTAGATTTATGTAAACTGTATTGAAGTCTTGTTACAATAAATTCTATAAAATTACTAACAGATTTCTGTTGAATTGTGGACAGATTTTGCAACCTCTTAGGAGTTTCCCTTTTCTTATCATTGTCTCTATTCTATTTAGTGATAAAACCCTAGGTTTTCTCCCTTCTCTTAAAAAAAAAAAAAAAAAAGAATAAAAAAGATCATTATCATAATTTGTTTTAAATAATGTGTTTCAGTTATCAATATGTGATGTATTACAGCACTCATAAAAGTAAGATTTCTAGATAAACACTGATAGAAATATTTTTAACCATGTAAAAAAAATCAATTTTCATAAGGTTACATCTTTTTATTTCTCTGTATATACAATGTCTATATTAAAAGAGAGATTAAATTTTACTCTGCAGAGTAAAATGCAAACAGAAAATTATTTTTCATTTTTTCAGTGCAAGCAATAGATTATCATTTATTTATGAGACTTTTTTAATCTAGAATATATGGAAATCTTTTCTTGAACCACAATGTAATATTGAATTGGGAATGTTTTCTGACAGTTTTCTTCTTACAGTTGCATAGAATGATTCTACTGTATGAATTTTTTAAAGAGGCTTCAATATACTCTGCATTTGAAAGGGAGGAAGTAATCAGAGTAATCTTGAAGAATCTTAAAAATGCACCTCTTCTAGCCCTTCATTATTCAAATAAACTTCTGCAGAAAAGACCAGGCCATGGCAAATTTTAACATCAAGGGAAATGTCCAGTTTTCACTTGTCCTGGTATGTATCTACATGCAAGAGTTCATTGCCATGGCCAAACCACATACTGTCTTTCTAATTTCTAATGCTCCTTCATTTTCTGAAGGGCATTAATGTAACATAATCAGTACAGAGGGATGGATTTTAATCAGGATGTGAATCTGATGGTAAATGGTTCCATCATTTAAAGGGTTTATTACATTTTGTCTGAGTATGTATGGTAGAAGTCACATTAAAAAGATATTTTATCCCCCCAAAGTTTCTGTCCCTCAGAACAGCACTGCCTACTTTTTGTTGTCAGATGTAACTTCCCTTGTTGTCAGAGGAAATTAAGAACTATTGAGGTAGCTGTGCTTATTCAGTATTTTAAATTGGTAGGCACATAATTGGAAGGATCCTTAACTAGTCTTGTTAAATAGCATGTCCAGCTATTGCAGCAGATTTGTGGCTGGTATGAAGCTTATCTTGGAAGCTATAGTTTGTATTAGAGACCAGAGGCCAGCCAGTTGTATTTGTTTTCCTAAAAACCCTAGTGTAAAACAGGCCCTGTGAAATGTGGAGAGGTAGTCAAAATGAAAGACAGAACAAAAGATGAAAAAAAAATCTTTATTATAAATAAAATGATCTACAGCAGTATGCCTTAAAAATCAACATTTTTTATATTCATAAATTATAGTGACAAAAAATGTAATACTAACCTATTAATTTAGGTTGATATGAATTTTACATTAAAATGCTTAACATTTTTATATATTAAGAATCCTTAGAGAGGAATGAAACCAATTAAGGAGAAATAAAGACCTATGTGTCTTTATGTATACCTTCATATAAATGTAGTTATATAAACAATTCAAGGCTTTTATGCACCAATTGCTTTTTCTTTTCCTTTCTTCAAGAATTAACTGTTGAGTGATTATAGTTTGAGTATCCTAAGGAGAAGATAACTTATCTTTTTTTTGCAGAAAAATACTGTGACAGAAAATAGTTTCCCCTGAATTTGTTTAATACTTAATACTGTGGTGGCCAGATAATAAACAAAGTATTTTTTATTAATTTCAATCAGACACATTGCTTTCACCTTCAGCTTTCTATTGTATTCCAATGTACTCAACTCAGGAATCAGTCTCTATTCTTTGTTAGTATTTTTTTTTTATCACTGGAGCATTTAGAAGTTGTATTTGGGACCAGATCCTAAATCAGTGACAATATAGAGAACTTGTTACTGCAAGGAATATGGGAATATTCCTTATGTAAGGAATACAAGCTTTTATGTGTTGACTCTATACCTTCTAGGGAAGCTTAATTTTTATGTGGGTTCCATGTAAGCCAATTTCTTCCCTCCAACCACAGCCAATGCCATATGCTTCAAAAAAAGGAGGGTGTAATGTAATCTACAGCCCTTTCTTCATTTCTTCTAGAGTGTAACTTAAGCTGTAAAGCATGAGATAACACTAAGTATGAGAATTGGGTCTGCTGAGCTAAATCTTGTTCGATAAACATAATGGCTTTACAGGAAGGAGACATGGTGTCTCTCAAGGTTCCTCTGTGCTGGTGAGATCTTACCTCGTCTCCTGCAGCCTGCTGCGGGTCGATGGAGGGACAAGACACTCTGGCTTTGCCTCGGCTTATTGCCTTCACAGAGCTGACCTGGCAGCCACCTGGCACTGACAGGCAGCAGCCCACTGGCCCTGAACCAAGCAGGAGCATGTCATGTGCTTGGGGTTGTGCTGCAGTACTGCAAAGTGCAGAGATGCCATTCCTGTGTACACCACTGCCATGGCACACTGGCTGATGCAAGTAGTAGAGTTCTGTGAGAAACGTGGGGATGAAGGTTTTGCAGTGTCTGCATAGATTATATCAAGCTGGTATTCCAATTTTTGTCTAAAGAAAACACCAAAACTGAACTAGGCTGGATTTTGACAGCTCAGCTGTGACCTCATTAAGACTGTGTTGTTTTACCATTACAGGAGATAAGAAAATGTGGAGTTTGGATTGCAGGTTCAAAAGAACAAGTCTGCAAGAATCACCCTTACTTAAGAAACTAAGTCAATTTTAGAAAGAGTTATACTATGTTAAACATGGGTAATTACGGAAGCCCTTCCAGTGTTCAAGTTGGGCATTTAATATAAACACATCTTGGTACATTTGGCATTCTGGTCATAGTAAGAAAGAGCTATTTGTAAAAAGTTACATATGGTCATCTGAACTAATTGCTAAAACGACACTACATTAATTGGATAATTAAAGATTGTGAACATGTGGCCATTGTATTCCTTGGGCATTAAGCCAACAATTTCTGTGGCTGGGAAAATGTCTGTTAATATAGTTCACAATTCATCTACTGTATCCTTTCTCATAGAAATAAATAAGCAACATAGGTCTTAAATTTAGATTGGAAAAACTTGTAACTGGTATTTTTAAATTGAGTCTTAAAGCACATTTATGATTTCCATTGTGTTTAGGTTTTAACACTTTTGAACGGTAGCAGCTTTGATTTTTTTAGCATCCATCTCACAAATTAATAGTATTGATTTTTGGTTTGGATTTATTGTTAGCATTTTGGAAAGTGTTATGTAATTGTAGATACTTTGTAACGCGAGACCTAGTGCACCCTGGTTTATTTTGAAGAGGATGAGTGTTGGCACACATTTTGAAAAACTTTGTGTTAGCAATAAATTATCTATGTGCTTTACCTTTACCTATCAAGCTTATTTGTGAGAAAAATGATGTCTGGTAAGTGGGATTCATTTCCGTGAATGACAGACTAAGTTCACAAATCCCTATACTTAGTAATTTTTTGTGTGTGTGTGAAGTTTTGGTTATTGTTTTTCTTGTTCTTAATTTGAAAGTAAAACCTGTGGTCTCACAATGACCTTGAAGTGACTGACCTCTAAATCTAATCACTCCAGACTCCTTTGAAAATTGACAAATATGTCAAAACATTTTTAAAATATTTCATTTGCTAGATGCAGTAATAATTCTTCAGTTAGTAGTTATTGGTCCAGTGTGATTTGGTCTCACTGCTTTTTTGATACCCATACTGTGAGTTTATAGCAATATAATCTGCTTCTCATCTTATTCTGAATTATCAGTTTTGTATGAGTAAAAAAACTTCACTTTTACATTCCGGATGAACAACTTATTGATTGGTTTAGTCAGAGCAAAATAGTCACAAATGGTCAAAGCATGGTCAAAAGGATGTCGGAGGCGTATAAAAAGTAGATCTATAGTTTTTATTTGTATGTTTGTTGATTTTTTTTTTTTCTTTCTATTCTCTTTTAAGTCAGCTGTAACAATTATTTTAATGACAGGAATGCAAAGTCACCGAAGAGAAAGAAATATAGAAATACTTCTTATATAAACAAATTTTTACAATTACACTTAGTATGCACTATTTTATCCAGAAAAATTTATCATGCTTCCAAATTTTCACTTGATTCAGATAAAAAATGCAATTAGAAGACATGGTAGCCTGTGTTACTGTTTTACCTGGACAGGATTTTTTTTTTTCTACAGAAGTTCTACAACAACATGTATTCCACACCTGTACCTGTGTTCATATCCAAACCAATATGAGAGAGTCCCATGTTTGTGTCAAAACCACTGCAGTATCATTTACAGTCCAGTCGTATTGTTACCAGTTATATCACCACAGTGATGTCAGGGTGACTGAGGAAGATAAACTTGTCTAGGTAAAAGCATGAGACACTCTGAATTACCTGAAAGTGCTAATTGTAACCATAAGGTAAAGGGAAAAGAAAGTATTTCTGAAGATGGAATTCCAACCAAATGTCATTGGATGCTAATATCTGAGCATCTTGTGTTTGGAAATTGTGTTGAATCATTTGTCTAAGTAATTGGTGTTGCATTAGAGATCAACTGGCTGAGTTGCAGAGTGTATTTTACTCTTTATTATGAAATCAAGATATTTCAAGAAAGAAAAACCTTTGCAGTGTGTTTATGTGTATATCTGAATAACTGATGACAGATACAGTGTATTTGGAAAAAGAAAAAAATCAGATTTACAGAGATATCTACATTTTATTCAAGTAATAAAGCCTGTAGAATTGGCAAACAGTAGCACTACCTGGTTTAATGAAGGAGCACATAACTTCACAGGTGGCCTGAACAAAATGTGCTGTGGCATACTCATTTCTAACAATTTCTGGTTGTGCTTTTGTGTAAAGCTGTTACCAGGTTTTGACTCATGTTCATCACCATTCTGAATATCAGTCTATTCACTGACATATTTCAGAGTGGGAGGGATGAGGAAGAAAAGTGAGGATTCCCTGTGATAATCAGAAAGTCTGTAGAAACCTGAAATAGGGAAATTGGAATTTTTGGTTTTTGATTACACTGTCTCTTCAGTTTCAGCACTAAAATATGGTCTAAAATCTGTCTTGCACTGGTGCAGCTCTACCTTTAAGCAACGTGTACAGCACAGAGGCTCACTGTGCACAACAGCACCCATGTATGACACACGTTTTGCAAGTCTAAATATTTCAAATACTTTGTTTGCCACCGTTTGAATGCAGTTCAGCAGCTGACCCAGCAAGGGGAGCTGTAGATTAGTGTGGACAGTTCGGTGACTTCATAAACCAGAAATTCTCAAACGAGCATTTTCTTGAGGATCTATCTGTTTCACTAGATTTCTGAATTTTTGCAGTAATTTCAAGGGAGGGCTCTGTAAAATACTTGACTGCAGGTTGTGTGAGAGGGCTATTTATTCTCTCCTAGCGCACTCACCCTCCCCCCTAAATTAATATGTTCATAAAGCTGTGCTGGTTTCATCTACTATTAAAACAGCATCAATATCTCTGTGTGTGATATCAGTTCATCTGGGCCTGGATAATCTGGTACAGGAGTCAATGAACTTAATGCAGTATTGGTAATCCAAAAGGGTTTGAGTTAAGTGTTTTTGACATGCAGAATCAAGAGTCAAGGGCAAAGCAGACTTTAAATATTCCTTGAGCACAGTCTGGTAGGGATGTAATTGAATACCTCAGGTAGAGCATCTTATCAGAACTAAAGCTGGTTAGTGTCTCATCACCAAACAGGGAGGTGCTGTGTGTCTTCTCCTCACAAGTGCTCTTTTGACATTGTAGAAAGTCCTTTGAGGTCTCAGTTCACACTGGAAATTCTGTCAGGGATGCATTTGCACATTATAGGATAAATTCTACTTCATCCCAGTTGCTCCATTGCATGGTGGTTGTTGTAGTACTTTAGTAGTTAATGCCAAAGTTGCTCTGGATTGGCAGGGATACTGTTAAAATTTAAAATGTAGTGTTAGACGGGGAACCATCTTATTTTCACGGTGGATAATCACAGGAAAGATAATTGTACTCCACAGCATGTTGTTAGTTGTGCTTTACCGATGGAGCTACATGAGTGATGTTGTGTCTGTGTCAGTGGCGATGTTATTTTGTAAGCCAAATGTATCCACAAAAATATGAGGAATTAAGCTTTTATTTTTTTTCATTCAGGATCCATAGTTCCAATTGCTGCTGTTCTTTCTAATATCATTAGTAAATAAAAAAAGAACTCTGTAAAGAGAGCCTCATTTCACTATAGTTTGACTTGTATCCACTTTCTACCCACTTTTCCTCCCTTGTTTTAAAAAGGAATAACATGTGACTAAAGCAGAACACAAAAGCATAAAGTGACTCACTGTCTCCCTTTGTCTCTCTCCCCCAAGTGTTCCAAGGACATTTTGCCATTTACAAAACTTTTAATGATGTACCTCTCATTTCGTTTACACTCACCACAGTTTGAGTTCCTTGTCTCCCTCCTCCACTACCACAGCTTGCTCACAGAATGGAAGACATGCTTTTAAAATTAAGATTTCTTCATTGTTTTTGTTGATTTGAGTGTAAATTATTATCTGTTTCAATAGTTTCCCCTTTTTTATTTGGGTGTTTGAAATGTTTAAGTGATATATTTTTCAGGACCATAAAATAAAAGAAGAAAAGTTCCTCATTGCAAGAGCTGTATTTCACAGTACTAGAGTGTATAAGGTGACTTAAAAGTAATATCCTTAATATCTACTATTCGTGGAAAATGTAGTAGATGTTTTAGAAATTAATATGCTCAATTTTATTTTACCAGACTGATTCCTGAGGATAGTGAATAATTTTGTAGAAACATTTACTGCAGAACTCAACGATGTTGCATCTCTTACAAGAGTCTGGCAAGATGGAAAAAATGCAACTCACAAATGAGCAAATCTTAAGCCAGTAATATTCACCTTTTTTCATTTTCCTTTCCATTCATAACTGATTATAAACTTACATGAATCTTTTGAAAGACCTGTTTTATTGATTGGATACATACTATAAAATGTCATTATAAGAGTCATTCACTTTTTCTTTCTGATTACTGTAAACAGACACTGATCAGGCAAAATGCTATTTTTTCTTACGTATCCTGTGATTTGTACCTACTATGTATGGAAAACAGCATGAGGAAAATGTCACAGATAGAGAAGGGCATTTTTCATAGGTGATATCTTGTTTTTATACAGTTTAAGGCTTTTATATTTATGCAAAAGGCAGGGCACTTCTTGTCCTATGCTTTGTTACAAAACTGCCAAGTCTTTCTCATGCAATGACGTCAGGAGCCACTTCAAATTCACTTCTTTTGAAGAAGTTTCTGTCTTATATGTGCATTTACATGCATTATCTTAAATAAGGTACAGTGACTTTTCATAAAGGTATGAACCAGTTTTTATAGGTGGCTGGTACACGTACAGTGCTAATAAGAATATACCTGAAGAAGTGTTAAAGCAGCTTACATTTTTCACTCCTTTGGTAATTAGGGGCCCGTTCTACAGCCATCCATTTTCAACACTTAAACCTTTGTACACTTGGAGAGGGGTTTTTGGATATGCTTCTGAATGATGGATGTTCAGAATAAGGAGATTTAAAGACTTTTGTGCTCCATATCATTATAGGAATGAAACCAGTACATTTAGAAGATACAGTAAAAAAGCCTCTCTTGTTGGCAAACTGTTACTCTGACTAAATCATCAGTGTGATTTGTGTGTAGGTGTATTTGAAAATTCCCAGAGGCAATGTTGAAGAATTATTAAGAAAGCCATTTTTTAATAAACTATCCGATGAAGTTGTGCATGTTCGTGGCAAACTGCAGAGATGCTTGAACTCCTTTGGATTTTTTCATGTTTGAAATGTATTCAGAAAGATGTGCTGTGCTGCCTGCAATAAGCCAAGTTAGAAATGGTTTCCTGTAAGTAGCAACAGTTGTTGTCTTTACTGTGAAGTTCTGTTGTTTTGTGTCCTAAGACATGCCACTTCTAACTTTTTAACAGGTAGATTCTCTGTAGGTTTCTAATGCTAAGGACTCTTCTGTGGCAGGGAGCTTTGGAGCAGAAAAAGCTAGTGGCTTACACAGTGTTTTCTCTATAAATTGATTTGGTGTGAAGAACAGTGTGTAATCTCTTATTTGTAAACCTGTTTTTACTCCCTCCACTTTAATTTTAATAGTAATGAGTAGGCCTTCCTAGTTCTCTTGCATTTGGTTTCTATTGCACCATAGCCAGTAATTGCAAGTGGTTTCTATTAAAGATACTCTTGGTGGAATCAGCTGGGGAAGCAAAATAAAAACATAAGTGGAAAACATAAAATGAAAGCAAGTAGTGGAGAATTTTCAGTGTTAGTTATTGATTTCCTTGATTGTGAGCACACAGGAACGCTGACACTCAGTGTACCTAATTGTGATTTTATTGACTATCATTTCTACCTTGTTTATACTGCCAGGGTCTTTTGGTCACTGTGACTGATGGTTTTCCCTCATTCCAACTCTTGCTGCTCTGACCAAATAGTTCTTTCTTCTTTCTCTTTATATAACATCCCTGTCTATTCAGGTTTTGTGTGTTCCATGACCACTGCTAAAGCGAGAAATAGTATTTTAGCAATTCCTTAGACTCTAGAGGAACATCTGTTTATAAAAAAATAAAATAAAATGAAATTAATCTTCATTCCTGGGAAGATTCCACACATTGCTTGCTGAAATCCTATCTTAAACACACAGCTAAAACAAGAGCTAATCAGATATTAGGTGTCAGTAACAACAGGTGACTGCTGTGAATGTAGGTACTGATAATTTTATGGTTTTCTCAACTTAGGCTCCTTATTTTTGGTTAATAGGTAATATATATGATCTAATTTTCATTCTTTGCCCAATCTGATTACCTGTGTGATAAGCATCCACCAGAAGTTACAGAACATGACACCCATTCCCTTTATTGACATCTTGATTCTACTTAATTTATGAATTTCCCAGGATCAGACCAGGGTACCAAATCTAGAGACAGGGCTTAGCTTGTGAATAGGGCTGGACTTCCAGGGTTTTTTAAGATATAAAGAACAATGGAAGAGGCACAGGAACAGGAAACATTACAAATTTTCAGTTGTGGATGCCAGAGATGTTCAGGTGATATGTGTATGCTTTGGTGAGAGAGTACTGCGGGTGCTTCCAGTGCCTCTGCAATAGTCCTGTCTTTTCACCTGGCGTGCTTCTCCTAAACATGCTCTTCTGTATCTTCACTTGCAGAAAAGATGTATGGAAATAGTGCAGTGCTCTATGGTTTTGTCTTTCCCATACAGTTTGTGGTACTTCCCTGACCCAGGGCTGTTCAGTGACTGGCTTCTTCCCAAAACAGATCCTGATATAATAACATGCTCCCATGGAAAGCAATGGGAGAGATGTCTATATTCACCCTTCTACATAAGACAAAAAAAAGGTATTATATGAAAAAATCCTTTTCCAAGGTCTTCTACTACCCACAGATCCTGCTGGGGGAGAATTGGAAACCTTGGTGTGTATCATCCCTTTTTAAATCTAATTATGCTGTAACCAAAAAAAAAAAAAAAAAACCAAAAAAACCCAAACAAGAAAGGAGTGTTGAGCAATTTACTTTTTAAATAACACAAATGCCTTAAGTATAAAAATATTAACATTTCTCTTCTAGTAATTTTAATTTTCCTATTTTTCTGGGGTATTGTGTGGCAAGATGTCATTAAGAGTTTTATGGTGATGATTACATTAGTCTAACAGACTATTTTTACTAGCCTTTTTTACTGTCGCATTTGCTATGTAAGCCTAATTTTATGTTATTGCAATGATGTTCCATGGTGTGTTCAAATAATCGATAACAGTACAAGGGTTGTTCCACTGGGATCACATTATATGAGTTTATAATACACAATATATACTTTGATATATACATGTAGTGTTTGCTGGTTTTCCCCCTCTTCTTAAATACAGAAATTTCTAGTTGTGTTTATTCCCCTCGTCAGCATACTTTATCATATCAAAGCCTTTACAGACAGTGTAGAACTACTGAGTTATGTTTGGGTCATGTTTTGCAGTGTGCCCTTTAATACTGTAGCTTTAGAAATGCAATTTTCAGCTTCTGCTTATTAGAATATGATAAAGTATTCCTGGTCTATGTCCAGCTCCACTAATCTCCAGACTACACTTCATGAATTAGGCATGAAGATTTTAGTCAATGTGCTTTCAAAGACCAATGTTTAGGGAATCATGGATTTTCTACAAGCTGAGGGAGAAATCTATAATAGGAAGAACTGATTTTCAAACATCATATTCTGCAGAAGAAATGACCAGTTCTGACTAGGAAACAGAAAACATTTCATTTTAAAATACTCAAGAACTGGTTAAAAATGTATTGTAAGTTTTAACTTAGATTTTTAAAATGTGCTGTAAGTGCTGTATAGTGTATAGAAGCTCATACATATTAGATACAGTGTAGACACCTCCTGAAGTGTGGGTTAAAAACCAAGTCACACTAAAGTTGAATCAGTTTAGTGGTATTAAACTATTCACTTGTGTACTGTTTGTCTGCTTTACCTGTGTACTGCTCATATGCAGAAGATCCTACTGTTGTGAGGTCTGACACAGGGAAAGTAGAGGTGTTGCAAGTTGGAACATACAGAGTTTAAATTCTGCTCGGCTGCTTTAGCTTTCACTGAAGGCTATGTCCAAATTAAACAAAATCATATGGAAAAATACAAAAATATGCATTCATAATGACACTTATGACCTTAATTATCTTTTGTTTCTCGGTAAGACTCATTGTCTTGATTTTGTGGAATATAGGCTCAAAGATGATTAATGAGCTAGTCATCTTGAGGAAGACCTGTTAGCAATCACTCAGATTTCAGAGAACTATAAACTATATTCACCTCACTAGGAAGTGTCACCTGTTGGTGTAGTACATAGCTTGACTTTAATACTGATTTTTTTTTTAAGAGAAAGGGAGGTATCAAGGCAGTATTAGCTTGGCCAAAGTAACATTTTATGCAGAAGACTAGCACAGCTACGAAAGTCAAACTTTACAGTTGTTTCCATAGATCTCTCCTGGGATGTAACCTGTAATCCTTGTCTTAGGAAACTGGAGAACAGTTGCACAGTCCTGTTGTGGGCAAGTTTATTGCAAAACAACTAATTATGGAGAAAATGAGAAGGTACCCTTTCAATTTCTTTGCCATTGGTCAATACTAATGAGTGCTGATAGTGTCTGACACCTTGTAGTTACTAGTGAAATTATACTAAGAATTAATAAACAGCAATACTTAGTCATTGAAGAATTAAAGGATGGTTGTAACTTATCTGGATGTAAATGGGAACCTTTCTGCCTGAAGGAGATGGCCATGCATAATGAATCCCATCATCCCTGTCCCCTTCTCCCCAGACAGACATGTGAGATGAAGCGCGAAGGGTATGTCTGTGTGTTCACATGCGTGTTTTAATAGTAATTTCATCATCTCTCTTCTACAGTATTAAGTCATTCTACCAAAAGCACTTTTTGTAATTCATAAATAATATGAATGCTGGCTTTTTCTTTTTTTTTTTTGGGGGGGGGAGGGTGTTATTATTTGTTATGTTGCTTGGAAGGAAAGAATTTTTCCATCCTGTGAGGAGATGTGTAGTATTATTTTCCACATGGAATACCTATTGCATATACAAATGCACACATACATATATCCACCTCCACTACCTGTGTGACATTCTTATCTAGGGAAAAAAGACTAAATGATGGGGTTTATTTTGTTCTTTTCCAAAATATTCAATAAATTATGTCTGGTAGAAATGATTTTAACCACACATTATATAGTTGAGGGTGCTCCCAGGAAACACAGAAATCTATGTCTCAGATTTACAGGCTATTAACTACATTGGTAATTCTTTAGATTGAATAGACAGCATCACACCAGAGCTTTGTGCTCCTTTTCAGCACCATGACAGCATCCCTAAAAGGAAATTGAGATCTATAGCTGAATATAAATTATGCCAAATGTTGAACACCAACTTGCATCTTTCTGCATTTCCTATAAAGTCAAGCAGAATGATAAGCAGGACAGTAGTAAACAGTGTTAGCTCTGGCTAGTGACTGTCAGAAATGTGGTAGGAAACTGCCAACAAGCCACAGGTTGTGAAAATGTCTTTCTGTAGCTTGCAGCTCTGATGATCAGTGCTGTGAAATAAGCACCCCGGAAATTTTTTTAACAATGAAGCATCCACAAGGAACATGTCGGTCTGTGAGAAGTTTGCTGATGGTAGAATGAGTTACATTGCATCCTGCCTGCATGTATGCCCTGCATGAATCAGAAACAAAATCCCATCCTCTTTCTATCATTTCCCTGTACACTGCAGCCAGGAGTCAGTGAGTCCAAAGGTTGTAGTACAGGCCCTTCCTTGTCATCTGCGTAAGCAGGGAGCAGGGAAAAGTAGAGCAGAAATCTTTGTTAATTACACAGACTTTGTAGTGAAAGTGTGTAATAGTTTAATGCAAAACAAGGGGATGCATTAATGCACCAATAAGAATAGGATGAAAAAATTGTGATGAAAATTGCAAACTGGAATAGCAATCAGCACTAGCTCTTTCTTCGGAAAGAACAAAAGATTGAGGTAGCTATATAATCATGGTTTCATTAACAGTTTAAATTATATTCTCCATGGAGAAGGGGAGACAGGTGAGATTAATACTAGGAGTATTAGACTATGCAGATCTCAGCTCTTGAGTTCACTGCTGTGTTTAAAATGCTGTGCTGTGCTTTGCTATGCCATTCAGTTGTTTTCTTAGAAAAAAACAATCCATGTTTCTCTTCACTATAAAAATTTACCGTGTCACCAAACATTGATTAAGACGTAGAGAGGGAGCCTATTAGGAGGCTGTCTTTCAGACACGGGGAAATATAGAATGTTCGGTTCACAAGTACCAGGAAAGTTGGTGCTGTTTTACAAAACTTATTAACTTGATAGTCTGTTTCTAAATTTGCATAAATAACATGTTTAGCATAGGTGGAAGGGTTGTGAGGGTATATTTGATAGTTCCTTCAGCTACAGTGAAAAACCCAAGGAAGCAGTCATCTGCCAGTCTTTAGCTTCCTTACGGTTCTTTCAGTGTTCTTTGTAAAATAGAGTGGTTATACCTAAATTAGTAGATACTGTGTTATCAAATAAATGGCTTAGGCACTTGGAGCTACAGATAACAATCTCATGATTTTCAAAATTAAATTCAAGCAGCCCAGGAAGGTAAGCTACTGCAAAAATGCTTTTGAAAATACCAGTAGGCCCATAGATTCCTTTTCAAGTTTCTAAACTCCTTTGAAATTACAGTCAGTGATGCCTAAAACTTGTCTGTTGAAAGCCTAATTCATAATTTAAAAATGAAGTTCCTGAATCTTACCAGATTTCAGTGGTATTTACACTACCAACTGCCTGAGTCACTTCTGAAAATGAGGTACATGTTTCTAAGTTGCACATTTTTCTAATATCACCTTCTTAGCCTGGACTTGCATTTGCCCCAGGGGGAACGGGGAGAGCAGGGACTCCTTGCTCTAGATTTAAAAAACGGAGATACCTTTTATTTGGCTAAATTGTGCATACAGTTTACCTGCCTAATGTTATATATGCATATGTAACTGGAATAAATACTCTCACATGTGATTGTTTTCACAGGTTCTTTTGAATGATACATTAGATGTGCTAAGGTTGCTCATTGAGTTTTAGTATATTATCTTAAATGATTACATAAACTATCTCTGTGTAAAAGTTTTAGCCCTTCAAGGGCCATTGTTTCCTAACCATTTTAAAATCTTTTTTGGGCATGCTATAGATGTTGTTAATAAAACTGCATTTTTCAATGGATTATAGAGATTAGAATCTCAGATTACTCTAGTTTTTCTATATATATATATTACAGGAAGTTTCTGTGGTATATGGTTGGCAAATGTTGACATTGTATGGTCTTTTCCTGCATTTGTGGTCAATAATGGATTGAAGAGCATCTTAGGTTTTTTTTATTTTGCCAAAATCTATACTAGTTAGACATATGCCTATAATTCACACTTTTATAACTATCATTAGAAATCCTGATGATGATTAATAGAATGAAACTTTTAGGACTGGGTCTTGAAGGTTTCTTATCTAAAAATACTTATGGAAGGACAAATAATAAATTGCTTTATAACATTTATATTTATACCAAATATTTAAAGTGCTTGTCTGTTTTCTGAGTGAAATGTGATAGTAATCTAAGACTACAGGAAGACTACAGAGGCAAAACTGTAATCCTGCTAAAGGGAAGTAGGAGTTGGTCACCATTGGGCCATCAGCCCTTTGTATTCAGAGACAGCAAACTAGTCCCACTGCTCTCATCATGTCAGTTTTTCAGCAATACTTGAACATCCCATCCTTATCTTCAAAGAAAGGGATTCAGAATACCTGTAGATCAAGATAGTTATTTTTATCATTGTTACAAAATTTATTACTAAGTTTATACATTACTTGAACTATCATTTCTTTTTTCACTTCTTGATTTGTTTTCCCTTTGGTCCCATCACTTGTTATGGGAGCCTTATTATAGTTGACCATCTTCTTAATATTTCTCTGGGTAAAATGAGATTCCTACATACCTGCTGTAGTTCTGTAATGATATGCTGCTGTCAGGACCTTAACCCAAACCAGTATATCTTATTCCAGGTCCAGAATCAATGTGAAATTACTTTTTTTTTACACCAGCATTTTGTTGGGTGTTGTGGTTTTTTTGTGTTGTTTTGTTTTGTTTTGTTTGGTTTTGTGTTGGGTTTATTTATTTATTTATTTATTATTCTTTCAATTATTTTTTTACTTTGGCATGACAATACAAAATGACCATCAAACAACAGTTAAGTGCAGTTTAGTGGGAGAAGCTGAAGCAAGCAAATTTGTGACAGAAAGAATATTGAAACTGGATTGGCAACCCTCGTTTTCCCTTATGGCAGTTATTCAAATTGTTTTCAGAATACACATCAGTTATAGAATATATTCTTAAACATATCTTTTAAAGCTGAAATATACAATAATGTAAAGGAGTGATCTGATATCCAAACAGGTAATGGGGGAGCTAAGTCTTTGCTAGCAGGTGCATATAAATCTTGTCTTTAGAATACTAAATTTAAAATTGTTTGCCAAGGCAATAATATGCTAATTTGTCAGATCCTTTATAATGTGAAAATTATGATCCAGTTAACCTTATGTTATGACTACACAGAGATAAATAAAACCTGTCATTTTTCCATATTAAATTTAACCTAAACACAATGCTTGTGTAGTTGTATGATATAGAATTCTACCTTTCTAGCTCTGATAAATGCTGTTGAATCACTATTATTTTGGATTACCACTCCAAAAACTTTACTGTGCTTATGGTTCTATTTACTTTAGAACGTCATCCTAAATGATCAGAGCTCATTAGATTTTATAAGACCCACACAGGCACATACACACTCTCATGTCCCTCCATAGGCACAGACCTGTGAACTAACAGTTGGCACAGTGGGGCAGGAGTTGAAAATACACAGATTCTAGCATAGTGGAAAAAGCCACTATTTTCAAAGGCACAGAATTATATATAGACATACAGAACTTTTATTTTTGTTTATATATTGCCTACTTTTAGTGCTGTTTGGCTTATTTATACTGAACTGGTCTTGTGAGAGTTTTTCCTGTGTCATTCACCAAGACTTCTACTCCCTGTTATCATGAGAAAAACTTCCTTCTTTTTTAAAGCTTGTATTTTTTGTCATCAATCCTGTTTGATTTAGTTCTACGTAAGTTTGATCACGCCACATATCCTCTCAGTAGGATCAATTTTAACCATGATGTATAGATTGAAATATCTGTGTGTGTCAGTTTGACAAAGAGAACAGAGGAGATATCTTTACTAGAACTGTATTACAGTTGACAGATTCCTCCCCCCACCTTCAGCTATTGACTGAGTATGTGGGGGATCATACATTGCTGCAGCTACAGTCTGGCTTTCTTATATTATTGGTGTGCAAGAGTGTCATCTTCTCCTGTGGCCCAGATGGGTATATACACTTTAGCTTGTGTTTCTTATTTGTAAAATTTGCATTTTATGAAGCTATGGAAAGAGTTGGAAGCAGAGCTCTGCTAATGAACTGGCAAGGATAGGTGATTGTAGGAAGAAACACACCCTATGTGTATCCTATCCTGTCCTCATTGAATCCCCCTTCATACTGCAAAAGCTTCTAAATACATTAGAGGAGAGTTCTGGGAACAGCCCATGTGGAATATAGACTTCTTCAATGGAAAGAAACTGTGTGATAGTGGCAGAGCTGTTGCAATTCAGAGCTTCTGCATGGCAGGCTTTCTAAAGCCATCACGTTGTCTTTGTCAAACCAAATGCAGCACCACCCCTCTCTGCTAAGACATGACTGGAGGGGAACTGTTTTCTTAGTTGCAATTTAGTAGCATGAGGTAAGGCAGAAAGACGATGAGATTCCAAATTTGGAGACTGGGAGCATATAGCTGAAAATAAAAAAACAGGGTAAAAAAATAAAAAAATAAAAAATCTATCTAACAAATATGTAAGTAGGGGCCCCATTTGTATATCTATTTCCAGTAGTGTTGTACTTTAGGCAGAGGACAAAAGGGTTAAAAATGGAGAAAATAAGCTATTGGAAGCCCCATCCTTGGAGATTTTTAAGACCAGGCTGGATGGGGCTCTGAGCAACCTGATCTAGTGGGAGGTGTCC
>JANIJG010001101.1:64173-68602 GCA_024611175.1 Megaceryle torquata | reverse complement strand
AAGACCAGGCTGGATGGGGCTCTGAGCAACCTGATCTAGTGGGAGGTGTCCCTGCCCTTGGCGGGGAGGGTTGGAACTAGATGATCTTTAAGGTCCCTTCCAACCCTGACAATTCTATGATTCTATACCTTCAGTGAGAAAGTGTCAGAAAAATCCTGTCTTGTAAGATTCCTGACACTTCTCGTTAGTTACCTGTTAATCCACTGTGCTTTAGGACTGAGGGTTATGGTTGTGATTTTCTCTTTGGTATGTAGAATTAGGGCTCTGTTTCACTTGTGTGGGAACCCATCTCTTACAGCTAAACAATCTACTGTTAAAATTATTCTTACTTAAAGCAGAATTACTCTAATTACAGCATATTGGCTTACTAGACAGTCATCTTTATTTTCCTGTAAATTAAGTACTTTTTCTATTACAGGCTTTTTAATAACAATATATGACCTGCACTGACAACAGTTTACTATAACATAGCCTAAGTATATTGTAAAGCTCAGGTGCAAAAGGTAAAAAAAAATTTACATATTTCATCTTGCAAATGAACAAAGCTCATTTGACACATTGAAAAACTATGAGTTTTCCGGTGGTTCATTTGTATCTAAATCCTGAAATTGTGAATATGCATTTCAGCCCTTTTATGTGTTGACAAGGGCAAAAGCAACAGTACACCTTTCTTATATAAACTTCTAATACTGAGTGTAGTGTAGTTCATATGCACATACTGCAATAGGAGATATGACTGATAGGTTCAGATATGTTTTTAAATTTGAATACCTTTACCACAATTGCATGAGTCACGTGCCATTTCATTCTTGACCATGTGTTGTAACCATAAAAGCCATGAGAGTCTGACTGTGACTGAAAGGACACAGGTAGCATAATTAGTAAATGACTCCTAGCAATTGGACAATTTCTTTTGATGCCAGAAAATGATGTGCAATATTTTCAGCCCAGAAATAAGTAGAATGCAGTTTATTGTATCAAGTGCTATAGCACAGGCAAGTGAAAGTTTCCAAGTGAAAGAAACCATGGCCATGCTGAATATACTGACAGAACTAAGCAAACGTGAAGTCATCCTAATTACTGATGAGCAAAGGGATATTTTCCACTGAATTTCCTCTTTTTTTTTTTTTTTTTTTTTTATTTTTTTACTGCAGGATGCTATTGTTGTAGTTCAGAAAGCCCCAGGCAGCTTAGAAATCAGGCAAAAAATCAATAGCCCACTTGTTGAGGATAAGTGAATTAGCTTGTGTTGAATGTAACTGAGTACCTGAACACTTCAGTGAGCAGCCTTTGTTTTGTGAGAAAGGAGATTTGTAAGGTTTCTCTTCTGAAGGCTGTGGTGGTGCACATCTCAGATTAATCAAGCTGATTAAGAGGGAGTTGACCACTTACATAGGGAAATTGTGAATTTGCTTTCTGTCTTGTTCCTGTCTGCTCACCATAGCTCACCATGCTGAGCAGATTTCTACATATTTCAAAGCCGATGACAAATCTTATGGAAGAATTTTAGTGAACAATAACAAAGGGGACCAGAACAAGTAGTATTATACAGCAGTTTACCATGGGCCAAATTCAAAATTTCTTTCCCACTCTGTGCAGGCCTGGGATCCATTTCCTTTCAGAGAGGTTACATCTCTGGGAGGCTTACCTCGTGTCTATGTACCAAGAGAAGAAATGCTTCTGTCCTGTGCGGTCAGCATTTGGTATACAAATCTTTTCTAATTCCCATGTCCAAAGACAGCAACCCTCTTTCTTGCTCCTATGAGCTCCTGTTGGCCATTGCTGGCACAGAGGATGGGCAGTGTCTGGTTCCAGCTAGCTACCCTGCTCTGCACTACAGCCTGAGAAAGAGCTCAAGTCTCCACCTACTGAAACCACTTTGCCACTGACTTCTGTGTTAATCGTACCTGACACTAGAATGATGTTGTCCTAGTCAAGCTGTTTCTGAGTCTCTGGTTTGCCTCCAGAAGGGGAAGAGAAATGCAAAAGTGTTCTTACCCTAACTGTACAACTTCCTGATCCCTGAGTGAGTTGCCAGCTCAGCCTCAACCAGATGCAGTAGTAAGAGGATTTCTTGAAGTGGCCTCTTGACTTTGATAGCCCTCGTGGCTATATAAGCAGCAGGGGATGGCTTCTGCTGTTGTTGACATCTCACATAATTTCTTTGTGACAATCAGAGAGATCTGAAACCAGTCTCACTGAATGTGTTCTTTCTAGGACATTGGTCCTCCTGTGAACTTCAGCCCCAGTGCTGGGGAGGAGGCCCAGACAGTCAGACCCATCTCTGGCCATGGTGTTCCCATCCCATCTCATACTCTTTGAGCAAGTCAAAATTGTCCTGCTCAGCTTTAGAGAGTTAATAACAGAATTGGTATTTTAACAAATTGTCACTTTAAACATGAGGTTAGAGGAGTTTAGCTCTCAAAACAGTTGACTTTTATTATTTTTAATGTTATTTATTTGGCATCAATCAAAGGAACTTTCAAGACATCTCTCATGCATTTAGCTGCAAGGGTGGCAGGGCAGACTTAACAAGTTCTGGTAGTTGGTTATTTTTTAAAGCGCTGCTTTACAGCTTTGGGCAGTGATCTACCTCATCCACGCATCCTGAAATACAGGAATATTTTTCCACTTGCACTCAACAACCATGTAAGCAGAGGGTCCAATTCACAATGATGAACCTGCTCTTTTCAGCCCTGACTGTGTTAGCAGGTCTGTCAACACTGTTGATACCTCGCCTTGGCCCGCTTCCCTTAGTTACACCATCAAGGCTGGGAAGCAAAACTTTAAAATTCTGTCCATGCTGGCTTGTTTTCAGCTAAATTATCAGGTGCGCACATCCTCCTACATGGTACAAAGGAGGAATCCTTGAAAAGTTTCTGAAAACTAAAGCTATTCTTTTGCTAGTTTAGCATTCCATAGCTGTGAGAGTTTTGACAGCCTGAGACTTTAGCCAGGGCCCTTTCCTTTTGGGAGAGTTGGTATCAGAAACATGAAACTCTTTTCATGTCTGGGAAGCGTTTCAGCTGTGGCCTGCCCTCCAGCGTGCATCCCATGGCAGCAGCCTGAGCCAGGACAGGAAGGGAGCCTCACCTCTGCTCTCTCTCCTGTCCTGTATCCACTTCTGTGACAAGTCTGGTGGCTCAGGCTGGGCACCTGTGGGTACCAGTTTGTGCATTTCCAACAGTTGTAGAAACTTGGTATTTTTCCTGTAATTACTTCTCCCAGCTGCTGGGGACACTGTGACATCAGGTATGACAGTATTCAGGATGCCTTGTTGCCTTCCCACCCTGCTTGTCTTACAGTTTTCCTGAAGCTGGTGCAGGTAACGCCTGTACTTAGTGGAGAAAGCAGCCTGACACAGAGAATGCAGTGAAGGGGGGACCACAGGAGGATAGGATATGGAGAGCTAACCAGGGATCGTGGAGGATCATCATCTGAGGTTTCTCACGTCTGTCCCAGGAAAATTAGGCTCCTGCATTATTCCCCAAACTTTTCTTCATTCCCTTAGGAATGGTGAACCTCCCTCCTCACTTGCAAGTGCTTTATGTTTTATTCTTCAGATTCTTTCTCCAGCACCCTCCAGCACCATCTCTTGCCATCTCCAGGGTGTATGCTTTCACTGTGCTTCCTCTTCCATCCTCATTCTTCCCTATTTATGCATCTGTAAGTATATGGAGAAAGCTCATCCCACACTTCTCATTTCCCCAAATATGTATATGTGCTTGCTGGAAAAGGTGTGTGGAATCAGGTACAAGGGTGGAACATGGCAGCACTGGCCTGTGGTCTTCAGAAATACCTTTTCCCTCCCTGCATATCTGTTATTGACAGGGAGCCTGTGGAGGTGTTTGGGGAAGCCAAAACCAGATGGTTTCACCAAATGCCTTCTCTTAGGAATTAAAGCAGAACCCCGTGCTCAGTCTGCTCCCTGAAGAAGCTGTGAATTTCTCTTTCCAACCCCTTAGATTCAGAGGAGATAATTTGACTCTAAATTTAGTATTAATAATTTACATAGTTATTACAAAGCCTGCTATTTAAAATATTGATAGTGACAGTGACATACTGTGTTTCTGTTGACTCTGATCTATAGAGTGTCTCTTTACATATATGAAATTATAAGCCTGGATAAGACTATTTTCCTTTTGTTTATTTGGTTTGTTTTCTTTGTTTGATTTTTTGTTGGGTTTGGGGATTTTTTTTTTCCTCTTTCTTTTCCTTCCTTTTATGGCTTAGGGGTAGATGACTCTTTGAAAAAAGAGCACAAATAGTTAAATTAGGTAAGTTCATTAGACCTCCCCATATCACCTCCCATGCAAAGGTCAAGCACAATGCCATGATCCTGTTACATCTTCCTGCCAATTGGTTTTTACCCAGGGTTTCAAAGGGAGCACTTATGACTGACACTTCTGGACCTCTCTGCTATGCAGCT
>JANIJG010001101.1:41673-59173 GCA_024611175.1 Megaceryle torquata | reverse complement strand
TTATAAATATCATTACTGTAAAGACATATTTTTAGAAATTGATTTCTGGCACAGTTTATTTCAATTCCATTTTTCATATTTATGTCACCAACATAGCTTTGGTTTGGTATTTTCTAATGCATTTGTTTTCAGCATTCATGTTTTAGAGATTAAACTTTTCTGTTGTCTTCTTTAGACATTAGATTTTGGAAATGAAGCAACAGAGGTGTTTTTGTTTAAATGTCATCCATTTGGATTGAGACATGTGGCCAGTAAAATTTACTTAGCTCCTTTTTCTTCTTCCAATTCCAAACACAAACATATTAATCTCTTTTTCTGCTACTTTGTCCCTTTGCTGAAAAAGGAAGTTCTCTACTTTTAAACCTCCTATACATCTCTAAGGCACATTACATTTCCTGTGTCTGTTGTTGCATTTCAGAGTAACTGCTATGTCTCTGCTCTTAGATTATGCTGGTTGAAAATACAGGTGCTTAGTGTACAATCATAAACAAGTAATAAATTGAATTTGGTTTTTTTTTTGTAGAGACTCAGTGTCCTATCTAAACAATAGCAATATATGCTTTAAACATATGTAGTAAGATAAAGAGAGAACAGCAATATATACTCTAAACTGTTCATTACATTGCCACAAAAACTGAAAGGTGTTGCAAATTTATTCTCCAGCTGAAGAGATTCCCAGTCTAGAAATGGACTGCATGTCCAGAAATACAGGCTGAAGAATGAAAATGCCATGCATCCCTTCAATTTTGGAGGGTCCTCTGTGTAAAGGCAACAATATTATCCATATCTGATTGGTGTCAGGGGACATACAAGTCATGCTTCCTCTTGCCTGAAGTAAGGAATTAGGCTCAGGAAAGAATAAACAAGCCTGGTTTCTGTGGAGTTGAATGGAAAGATATACTTATCCCAGAGATAAATAAGGCCTCAAAATCACTAACAGTCTTTAGACTTGTTGACTTGGTTTTGAGTAGTTGTGTGACAGGGAAAAGCCCGACTCCAAGATCTGGCTGCTAGTTATTGCAGAGTTCTCAAATTTTGCTGTAAATACCATTATACCACCTGCAGGTCTTTGTCTCTGCAATGTAAACATATTTAATTGTGGTACTTTGACAGAATATCTGCAGCTGCTTCCTCTTCCAAATAGTGTGCCTAATCTTTGTATATACATCACATGGGTAGAATGACTTGAGGCCAGTTTTCAAATCCTTCTGGAAATAAGCTACTGGTGTAGAAATCATGAGGCTCTTGCTAATCAAATCCTTCTGTGTATTTGCAAAATTCTGTTCTGCATTGACTAGTTTAAGTTTCCCTGTGCACTTTAAGATGCTGCTCTTCCTCTCATGTCCTAATAAGTGATCTAACATCACAGAAGATGCTTGGCTTGACCTGGGGCACTCTCACCATAAAAAAGAATATACCACAGAGGGGCAATTCTCAGTGGGAGAGTCATTTAGTTTTGGGCTTTTTCTTCGTCACTGGTCAAATATGTTGGCCCTTGAGGAATGGTATATGTGGTCTTTTGGGTTTGTAGAAGTGGGTTACTGCAGAGAAAATATGTACACCTTTTCTTATATGTATATATAAGATATAGATAAAATGTAAGAGCCTGTTACTTTACTTTTCATTAGGAGCTTTAAGGCATCACAACCCTTTAAGAAATAGTTAGGTTTGTTAATATGTGGAAAAGGAGAGAAGGAGGTCAGGTCATCAGAGTTGTGTGTGGCTACATTTAAACGTGAATGGTCTGTGTCACACAGACGGGCAAATTTCTCTGTGCTGGCTTGCTCTTTAAAAAAGCCAGTAAAATCCACTATGAAATATTACCACTGCCCTGATTAAAACAAAAATAAAATTAAATAGAGTACAACAGAATACAACAAAATAACCACAGTGTTTTTATTTCTCATTAGTCTATATAAAGAGTGAAAAGAATTTAGGAAATCTGTTGTAAAATGGTCAATGCAGAGGAACTTTTCTATGAAATTCTTTTTGACCATTTGAAATAGCTTAAACACTACTGACCATTCTTCCACCAGCTCAGTGATGCATGGCAATTTGAATCATCCATTTTCTTTGAAGACTACCTGGGGTTAGCATATCATTACTTGATAACAGAGTTTCAATTCTAACCCACTGGCAGCGCTGAGCTTGAAGCTGGATACACTTACTTGCAGGCTCATCCAACCCTACATAATTGTCTGTACATTTATTTTATTGTCAACTCGGAGACAAGCTGAAGAAAGTAACTGTTTGCTTTAGAACACATTAACTTCTTTATCACATTAATCCTGACTCATATCTTATTTCCCAGTTGCAGTAACAAAACCATTCAAATATTTCCCTCACAGGACAATATCTTTAATAGCTTCTGTGTGTTTCCTATTTTTGGCTGTTTCTGTATAAACAGACTAATCTAATAGCATGCTGAACCATCTATACTTGGCAGAAATTCAGCAACTCACTCATTTCTATGGCAAGCTGGGATTCCAAGGGAAAAAAAAATCCTCACTTTTATTGCAGTAAGATCTTTCTTAAAGTTGCCTTTTATAAGTTTAATATGACTATCATTTGGGTTACTGCAGCACCTTGAGTGAAAAAAACCCCACATTTATTGCAATAGAGGATAAACCAATGGGAGGACATTATTCCCTTCACAATGTCCACAGGAATTCATTTACCTAATGTATTCAGTCTTTCTCATGTGCACTGCTTTAAATGTTGTTAAAGCACACACTTAAAAATATTGTTGAGAGCCAATTAGGAAGTCTTTCTGATAAGGCTGGAGGAACAATCTGGAAGTCACTGGAAAGTGCTTTCATGTAGAATCATCTTGCTTGGGGTATTTAGCCATCCTTGGAAAATTAAATTTTGATGTTCTTTCACAGCAGTCAGAAGCTATGCTGTGAAGCTACTCAAGAAGTGTCCCCCATCCATTTTGTGGCCCTCATCCCAGCATACATCCATGGTTTATGTGGATAATTTGGTGAAATCCATGGTTCTGCTTCTGGCTGCTGCTCTGAGCCTCAGGATATGCAGTTTGATGTACATTTATTTTGGGGCAGTGCTATCTTAAGCAGTATCAATGCTCCTGCTTCCCTGAGGTGCCCTCTTCATTAAAGTCAGCACTTTTCAACGGTTTATATTTCAGCCAGATTAGTTTCCTGATCCAGTTCATTGCTGGCTCGTATAAATTCTTGCACCAGCAAAAACAAGGCCAAAAGAAGTAGACAAAGACAATGGCTATTTCAACCAGTTTAAGACGCTTTGGTTGTAGCCAAGTGTTCAGCCATGCTTCAGCGTCTTTATAGTCAGAGTAGGGCTATACTATCATACAGTTCCTGCCTGTAGTAGGTTGGTGTTCATGATAAATATTTGAGCTATTGATTAATGTAGCTATAAAAATGCAAATTATGATGGTTTTCTTATTGTTTTACAACCGTATCAGCTGCAAAGGCTCTTAGAGTGCAGTGGGTTTATTTAATTTGGGGTATTTATCAATACTTAGAGATTTATTTATCTAATTGACATTTTTATGTCCCTGTCCTTGTAACATTTGTGTGTAAGAAGCTTACTGAAACCATCTAGATCTGAAATCAATGCATCTCTAATACAAAGAGGCTTCTTACCTGAATTGGCCTAACTGTACAAAAATAACCTGCTATTGGACTATACTCAAATGCGCACTAGTAATGCCTTACTTTAAAATAGAGAAATATTGAAGTCTCTAAGGCTCTCAATTTCCTTCTTGCTTTTTTAAACTGTATTTTTAACATTATTTTTGCTGTAGTAGGCCAAGTTCATCCCTAATATAACTGTATTGAAATCAGTGGGGAGACTTGTAATTTTAAGAAGAAACAGTAAAGTGCTTTGCTGGATGAGGGCCTAAAAGGATTAGTACTGTGGATTGCTTATGGTGGACATAGGGGTAACTGTATGAATAAAAGTAATTTTAATTGCACTGCAGCAATTTAGGAATGTTATTCTACCTTTCAGAATAGACTCTCACTGCCAAGCAGAGAATCCTATATAACATTTCACATTGTTTTGTAAATATTAAAATTGTGGAAAACATTTAAAAGTCTGTGATATAAACTCCTTAGTTTTTATTTTAAGGCTTGTGCACATTTTAAAGCAGGTATTTGGTACACAAATTATAAGACCAATAGGGAGTATTGATTTTTAAGTATAACTGTAGTGGCTTTGCACCTATTCTGTTTTTCATTAAGGCAACAATCTGAGACTTTTTCCCACTGAAGCTAGCTGATGATTTCTTGTTGTATTCTGTGCAGTAAAAAGTTGAACAGAAAAATATTATTTCTGTGCTCATTCTGTTCCTGATTCCCTGGGAAAACTTGGCATCAGGTGAAACATCTGGTAAAATACAAGCTGTTCTCTTTCTGGTGCACCAAAGGTAGATTTGGGGCTATCTTTTGTTACATTAGAATGGATTTTACCATGCATCTCTAGAGTAATGTGTGTAAGGCCTTACTCTGTGATATTTAGTACAGATACCTTATACCTGGAGTGAAGGGAGAAGGAAAAACAAAGACACTTAAAGTCATCACAGTGGATCAGGACACTTTAGAGGGGCCCAAATTCAGTAAGGACTTCACTGGTTCTAGTCTGGAAAACTGCAATCTGAAGCAGAATTGCATGTAAAGGCACATTCCTGCTATCACTCTGTGCAATCATTGAGGTTTTAAGACTTGGCATTTGAAATGGAAGAATTCTTGCTTGGGTTTTGTTTATTTTTCCCCATCTAATTGGAAAGTTTTTCAGTTACGTGCTTGAACTGAAGTAGTGACTTTACCGATGTTGCAGCTACTCCAGAATTTACCAAGTCGTACTTGTGTGGGTTATCCATACTTGATTGGGGAACATAACTGACATAATGGCTTGCTGATTCAGTAAGACTTGCTCTGGATTTGGATTCTGCTAAAAGCCTGTCCCCAGGCACGTGACTTGGAGGAACAGTGCCCTCTGAGATTAGGTGTTAAAATGAGGAGGGTGATGGTTGCCTGGAGCTCTTCCTGAATCTACAATGCTTTCTTTGTGTGAAAAGGTTTTAGCTCAGGTGCTTTAGTTAAATTCAAGCTAGCTAATTGAGTTTTGCTGTCTAAAATTCCCTCTGTGGTTTCAAGCAGATAGACTAAACTGTAATCAACTATTGTACCAGTTTGTAGTTAATTCTGAGAGTCACTGGCATAGGAAAACATTTCACTTTCCAGAGTAGAGAGTTATTTGTTAATCCTCTCCTTTGGATCCATTCAGTAATTCATTAGAAGAAAGATGTGTCTGTGCTTATTTGTAGGAAAAACATTTATGAAAATAGATGTTCAGTGCTAGTACTAGAAATGAAGATTATGTTGCAGGTGCAGGGGCGCTTGCCTGTGGGCGTGTGCTGCAAAGAGCCTGGAATTGGCACACACGGAGGTTTTCTGATGTGTCAGCAATGCTAAGATGCTGCATTTTCCCTGCAATAACAACTTTGAAGGTGATCATCAAGCATTCACTTGAATCTGTGCTCTTCTTTCTAACATCATTTTGCTTGATGATAAAAATCAGAGTTTATATTCATACAGAGATTGGGCCACTTCTTCAAGTTGTTTCTGAGCCTTGCACATGCACATGGCTGTTTACTATGTGGTCCTCAGGTCAGGCAGTACTTCTTCCCCCCACCCCTTTTTTTTTTTTTCTTCTTCTTATTTTTTGCCTGTGGCTTGAGGTCTGAACACTGCTGATTTTTAAGCCTCAGATAAGATCAATTTTCCAATTGTGTAATACAGTACCTGGCTTTTCTGAATGGCACTGTTAATTGTCATTGACTATAATAGAATATGAATAGCACAGCCACTTGACACCAGCTTAATGGTTCTGACTTTTCAATGGTGCCAAGAGTGTAAGGCTAGAGGGGAAAAAGGGACAGAGGAGAGATAAGAGCTCTTCCGATTCCATTGAAACAGATTAAAGCTTCTGTGCCTTTCAAGTGGTACTTGTGAGGGTCACCATTTCTATGAAGTCACCTTAAAACTGGAAGAAATTTCTATCACAAAAGGTCTGTTAGAGCAACTTCACCCCCCTCCTCCACAAGGATTTTTCAGGTTAATAGGCAAACAGAAAGAGACCTGTCGGGGATAGCTCAAGGAGGAACATGGACTGTCCTGTTGTGTATGAGTCTGCTCTGAGAACAACATCAGTAACCCTGTTAGCCCTAAGGAAGAATCACTCTTGTTTACTGCGCTTTTGTCCAGCTGGGAGCTCTGGGAAATTTTGTGATTCACTTTAGTACTTCTTTTAAGAAAAGCTTACTGTCCTTAAATACACAGCTATCTCTGCCCGTTGGGAATCCGATAATACAACAAGATTACCTACCTAATCTGATCACAGCAGTTCTCACCAGTCTCGGCTATGAGGGACAGAAGCCAGGAGGAGGAAGATGTTTTATTTCTCTTCCTGTCTTGAACATCAGTGCAGTGAACAGTCATTTTCAGCGCATTTAATACCTACCATTACTTTTATGGGATGATAGATTATAGCTTTTATATTGTACCTATTTTCTAATATAATTTCCCAGGGATTTTAAACATCTGATAACTAAAAGAGAGGAGCATGTTGCTGTGCAGAAATTTGGACGAGGTGCCTGGTGTGCAGATGGGAAGTACCTTGAGTTGTGCACAGGATATCTTGGATGTGGGGCAGGCAGGTCCTTGTGCTGACTGAGTCCATAGCACTTGCTCCACGAGTGCTGCAGAGTCAGTCTGTGCATACATGCAAAATTGGATTTGGCCAGAACACATTAGACTTCTGTTGCATCTGTTCAGATGAATTGTACACCACAAAAACAAAGTCTTAGACAGAAGTAGGAGTCACTTATTTGTCTGTTTGTAGCTCTGATGTTGAAGGTATGCCATTAATGTGCAAGGGACCGACACAGCAGAGCAATAAAATATTGGCAATATTATGGCTTAAAGCGTTTCTGAAGGAGGAAGTGCAAAAATCAAATTATGTAAGAAGCAGAAAGAAATTCTGTGAGATCATTCATATAAATACCTAACAGGAAAAAAAGTGAATCTAGAATTTAGATACTAAGTAAAAAAGTATGAGGAGGAGGGAAGGGCCTAGTTATCTTTGTATGTTTGAAAGGACTTATATCAAAAATCTTCAGTTTTCATGATTCTTATGTTGCACAGACTCTGATAATGTACACAAGGAAAAAATAACACAAGGTTGCCTTCAGAATCTTTATCAGCAGATACTTCATCGTTGTAAGGATTTTGAGGGTCAGAACTGTTGGTTTATCATTAAAACTGCTGGTTGGGAATGAAGTTTCCAGAAATCGGTGTCAGGAAAAGTTTCTTTATCCTGCCTGCTCTGAGTTTTCCCTGTATATTTCTGTTTAAAAATAATAAACAAAGAAATAAATCAAAAGAGCAAAAGTGAGAATTAGATATAAATATCACACTATATCTTTTAATACAAAGGAACTCTTTTTTAATTAGAAGTGTGGAAGGACATACCCTTTAATTGCTGCACTTGTAGTTTCTGGGCCATCAATATCCTTACTTCTTTCATTAATAAACTGGCAAGTCAAGTAGGAAAGCTGCAGGAGTATAATTTTTTCCCTTAAGCTCTACTTAATCAACAGCAGACCTGATCAAAAAGAAAAAAAAGAAAATGTAGATCAGTTGCATTAATTCTGCTGGCAGTAAATAGTAGGAAGAAAGCTAAACATGAAAGAATGCTCATTTTGCAGCTAATATCTGGGGTAGGATTGAATGGGAGAAATAGGTAGTTAAACAGCTCTTTAGATTGTGAGTGACTAGGGGAATACTGGGGTTTATGTATGGATTAGCACAGTGATAGACCCTGAGTAGCAAAAGACGATGACTAATTACCTGACAGAGCAGCACTCCATTCGACTTGGTCATTGAAATTAATTTCTGTTTTCAGGACTGGCAGAAAGCAGCTGCAGAATTTCAGTTCAATACTCAAATTAACTAGGAGTCTAAATTATTTCTTTGCACATACGGTATTAGAGGAGTGGGTTACTAAATTGATCTTGATTTTACACACCGAGGAAAGAATTATTCCACTTTTTTCATCAGAAGTCCATGTCTCCTGAAAATGGGGAATAAAACCTGTGCTATAATAAACTACTTGGCACGGATTTGAACTCTGTCAGACGGTTAACATCTTAACATTTCCTGGAATCCCAGATGAAAGAATTATAAAATAAAGTCTTCCGGGATGAAAGAAAAATATATTACCTACTCCACGGAGTAAAATGCACTGAGTTTAACATATTCAGATGAATTTACTTTATAGTTTGAATAGGATTATGCCCAGGAATTAGTTTGTTTTATGATGAAACTTGACAATCTGCTATAGTTGTAAACTTCACTAACTTTGATGGAAGAGGTGAGGAAGATGTCGGTTGTTACTTATGAACTTGTAATAGTTCAAGTGAGACATGGTGATAGAAGGAACTAAAACCAACTGCAAAAAAACCCCACGGAATCAACTTTGTTAGAAAAACCTGTATACACTAAAATGAATTCATATATCCCATGATTTTAAAATGCAGGAATTCTACCAGATTTCTGCATTGGTAGTTCACTCATTACATCCAGGAAAAGCAATTTCTCCTTTTGTCTGTTCATAGGTTCCTCATCTTTTAATTTATTTAGTCAGCAAAAATAAATTATAAATGTTTATAAATAAAATAAATAAATAAATATGAGGAGAATGAAGAGGCAAGAGTGTGAAAAATTGAATAAATATTTAATATTCATGGGTACATTTTAGCTCAATGAAATATTAGGCAGAAGGGGTAAGTGTAAGCCTTTTCTCGTCACTTGTGCCCCATAGTATTCTTGCTGAATAAATTATGTTACTTCCTGCTCTTTCCTGTCTCTTAATAGACACTTCTAGGCAGAAGGATTACCACAGAAAACTGACAGCTTTTATCTTACTCTATCTTAGTCCTGTCTGGAATCGGTGTTATAACTGGTCACCTTAGTAACTCAAATGTGTTTTATTTCCTTTGGTAATGCTAAGACAACATAGTTATGGAAGAATGGATTTAATTTTATTCTAGTTCCATAATGAATTTGTAGAGATAGAAGTTAATTATTTAGAAAAGTAAAAACAAAAAAAAGAACAGTCTTTAAGTCAGAGACTGAACAACCTTGATCTGGAGGTCAGCGAGAGACAATACATTGAGAAATCTGCTCTGGCATAGCATAATGATTATGAGGTTATATGCAATTATTTATGCATATTGTTAGAGATCTATGAAAATCTATGAAAACAATTTTGCTAAACTGAAAGTGAAAACTTATTTTACTCTCCAGTACAGATACTAGTAAGATCAGAATGTCATAATAATGTAAATGGATATATTCCATCCTTTTTAATTTATGTCATTATCATTTTAGCTCTATTGTCCGGGTACTATATTATCACTTTGCCTATGCTTTGTGTTCCATTTTTGCATTCATTAGAAATTCTAATATTTTCTTACATGCCAAAAAGAACCAAAAGAATCTCTAGATAATGACATGTAAACTTAGAAATATAGTTTTCCTGTTCATCTTGTTGATCATATAGAGTTCTATATTTATGTTTGTATACCAGGAATCTTGAATGAAATTACATTTAGGTAATTGATTTGCATTGGTTTTGCATAGAGATGTAGGTGTCATTTATGCTTTTATGTTCCGGAAAATTAATATTCCCCGTTTAATGCCAAGAGTCTACCATGATTACTCTTATGGAACCATTAATATGAAATCCCTTGCATTGACATTACAGAGAATGATGTTAATGATGTGCTTTTTGTCTTCAATGTGGATAACAGGTAGTCCTGAGAGGATGCTAGACTTAGAACAACATTTTGGATGTGCATTGGTCATCTAAGTTACTTGTTCTTATTTCAACCTATAGTAGAGGTTATCAATAATGAAAGAGCAGATATTGGTTTGTGATTGTCATATCTACAAGTTGCTTGTCTAAAAATGTCAAAATACGGCCAATTCTGAGAATGTCTTTGTGAGAGCAAACACAACTGCATCAAACATCTCTCAAATGGGTATTCATTTTGGCTGGTCTGTTTTGGGAATGATTTCTGCCCAAAGCAGGATACAAAAGACTCAATTTATCTTTGTCATTCACCTAAGCAATCCATTTTTTGAGTGTTTATAACTTCCTATTGAAAGACTGGTATGTAATTTCTTACATAAAACTTCTGTGTTGTAGAGGATAACCAAAGATGTATATATTCAGGTTATAAATTTGCTTACAGGAACTTTGTGGGGGGGAGGGGAGAAAAAGTTTAGAGAAAATGGGAGAATTGTAAGAAACCGTATGAGAAAATTAAAAAAGGTAATGAAATATTAATTTCATGGCTTCTAAGAAAAAAAATATTAAAATATGCTCTGTACTTCTAGATGCTTGTCCAGCATGGAGTCTCTTCATTTTACTCTGTGCTACTTCAGCACCTCAAGAACGGTGTGGAATTTTTCTTGCTCATGAAATATTTTTTTTCTCAGCCTGAGGCCATTGCCATAGTCAGTAACCTTTGGCAGGCTTGCCAGGCTAGTAAATCTAAAATGCTACTGCTCATTGTGGCAGCTGACACAACAAGTAGCACTGATGAACAATTATAGTCTCATGACCATATACTGTAAGTTGTTTAATTGTCTTTTGCTTGGATTTAAACAAACTGAAAACTTCAGATGGCAAGGCACTGCCATTTTTCAAGTGGAATTGCAGAAACAGGAAATCTATAAAGAAGGCATGTATTTCACACATTCTCTCCGCTTGCTGCTGAGACCATTATTAATGCCACAATGTAAAAATAAAAGATGCAGAACATCAGAGTTTTCAAGGAAGTCTCATTTCCACAAGTTAGATTAATTCTTCTCATTGACAAAGTCTTGAATGCATAGAAAGTTACAGAGATTTCAGTCTTGAAAACCAAACCTGCTTTGCTCTTTACCACAGTGGTAGTGTTTGGGGAAGTGTAGCTGTGATGGCTGGTATATTTTTAGCTAAAACATATTAAATCTGCTAAATAAGAAGAGTTTAGGTGAGATTGTGTCCTGGGCACTTGATTGAGTGTTGTGGTAGAGATGTCTTGTTGTTTAAAATCCTAGGACTCAAGTAATTAGCATATTGTGTCATGGGAAGGTATTTATTAGAATGGAAGTGTTCTTGGGAGGCTGCATTTCAGTGGTTTAAATCAGAGCTGTGAATAGAGTTTTAGGGCCATATTCACAGTAAATTTTATGTTGGTGATGGTTATGGAATGGGTTTCCATACCATGTCTACTTGCTCTCGCACATCTCAGAAGAGATATGGACTCCAAACTTTCTTGTGGGGTTTGGTTTGGTTTTTTGGGTTGGTTTGGGGTTTTTTTGGTCTTTTTGTTGTTGTTGTTGTTTTGTTTGTTTGTTTGTTTGTTTGGGGATGGGGTTGCAGCAGGTCTGTACCAAGGAAAACAAAGGAAAAGTACTTTTTGCAAAGAAATTTTAATTCTGCAGTGCTCTAGAATGCCAAACGTGTATCATCAAAGTAATACAGCTACTGGGACTCCAGGATGAACAGCTACTTAGTATGTCTCAGAGCCTTTCTCAGTATCTGCACCTGATAATATTTGAGTTACTAACACTACTAAACTCACTGTTCACAAATTAGTGATATCATTGCCTGGCAATCCTAGTTTTAGATAGGAACTTCTACACCACCTTCCTGCACAATCTCTTAGGCTGTAAACCCCTTCCTTGCGACAGTGTTGCTGCCACAGACCTCTCTCAGCTGTCGTTCTCTTCTATAAAGAGGAGCGAGAGGAGAAAGAATAAAATCAGACTGTTGTCAAACAGTGAACCTGTTCCTAATGAAATGTTTGAAACAGACATAGAAACAAATGTCTGTTGTTGATAACATATGAAGTGATTAGGTATCATATTTATATTATTTGATTATGTATCATGATATTTGTATCATGATTTAGTGTGTTATTTCATTGGGCATATGCAGGGTAAGGGTTTCCTGCAGGAAAAAAACCAAACAAACCAAAAAAACCTGGATACAGAGTACTATAATGTTCTTGTGCTATAAGTTGTCTCGAGGGTTGGATAGTCTGAATGGGTAAGGAAGGTAATGTATGTGCACAAGAACACAAGTATTTCCCACTTGGCGTTTATATTTAGTAAATATGTAGATTTCTGCTTTTACAGAAATGAGACAAGAATTAATCGAATAAGGTTACATAGGGTACTCTAAGCCAAAAATTACCAGCACAGTTAGTGCCAGTAATAACAGGGGATAAACCAAGCAGAATATGACACAAAAAAGTCCTGATAGTAATCTGTTTTCCCCTTATGCTTTTGAATAGTCCATTTCTTTTCCAAGACTGTAGTTCAAATTGTGTTTGTGGTAAGCTCGACTACTTTTTGCAAAGTTAAAGAGAATATTTTGATTTCTGTGAAGTTGACTTGATCAACCCCCATTGGTATCTTTAGGGAACAAGTAAATTAAACAAGTAATTATACCATAAGGTTTTCAGAAGTTAGTAGATTTAAATACATTGTTTGAATCTCATCTTAATGTAGCCTTTTGTCTATAGTGCTTCCTGCCAAAAAAACCTCCTGACAGGAAATAAACATTAAAATAATCTTTAATCCCTTGTCTGGTCTATTACCATTAACAATTGATGCACTTTAATTTTGTGGGATTTTAACTACAAAATGGAATGGCTAAGTAGTGATAATTGGGTTTGGAATTATACGGTCATTTATATCAACAGAAATGCAAGTGGCTGGGAGGGTGATTAATTATTTAACATTTCCTGGCTGTGGTTCCTATTATAGAATTTTCTGATATATTCTGCTATGAACAATTATCACCAAATGAGGATAAACAAATCTGTGATGTGAAGTCTTATTTATAAATTAAACTATATATAGAAAATGTCTATTTCATTTGCATTTTCACTTTCTTTTTGATAGGACTGTCATAATCAGCTTGTTTTCAAGCTTTTCTGCCTTTTTGCTAATTTTTCAGGTTCATATCTCAGGTTTTGCACAAGAAAAACAGAGCTTCAGATATCCCTAAAGTAATTCTTACTCCAAATAAAAATGCGGCTTATACAGTCATGGTAACGTGTTTGCATGTACTGTGTCCCTTTCATTCCCTAATAATAGAAGTAGTGCATTTCAATGTATTAGAATTTAATCCAAGTGCTGACATCAGACTAGATAATTTAATACCTCCAACTCATGAAGATTTGGGAGAAGAATACTAGTGCTTCCATTCTTTAAATAGGGTTCTCCTGCATTTGAATGCTCTCATTGTTGGTAGATTTGTCTATGAGTGTTAGCATTTCACATTCTCTCTCTTATATGGAGACTGACTGTCACTTAGGTGTATTACATTTGTATGTTGATGATACATATACAATCAGATTTTTTCTTTATTTTCTTATAATATGTTAACTAAAAAAAAAAGTCTATGCTGCTTATCTGGCAACATAACACAAAATCATTCTAATTAGTACTTTCAAACCATTTTTCATGACAGTTACCCTGAAAATTCTCCTATCCTTAATTTCCATGAAAAACCACAGAAGACTACAATCCTTAGTTTGAAAACTATTACTAGAAGTACCTGAGTTTCTTCTTCAGGCAGAACTCCTAACAATCCTCCCTGGCAGTCCTACCCAGAAAACAAAATCCAGTTTACATGCTTATATATCAACAAAGAAGGAACAACAGGATGATGATAATTATTGTTAGTGTAGCGCCTAGATTGTTAGTCACAGATGAGGACCCAGCCTTATTAATAAATATGCAAAATAAACCAAAAAGATTGTTCCAAGTCTGTATTGCTTAAAATTTGTGTTAATCAAAAGTCAGGGATACAGATAGATAAAAAGAACAAGCATATAATGAGATAATATTAATCAATATGGTAGGCCCTGTTTTAGGCATGATGAATTTTGATGGCAAAGAAAAGATTAGATACCAAAGAAAAGGAGAATTTTAATGTGGATTATGAAAAAAGATAATGAGATTATATTGCAAATGCTTGTGGGCAGATCTGTAAGAATAAAAGAAAGCATGAAAATGCTTGTTTGAAAATTTAGGAAGTCGTCAATGAAAATTACTATCTTGAAGTTGATCTAGGGTGAGCATTGACATGTCGATATGCATCGGGATATACTGGATCAAACCGAAGATTTTTATATAGACAGTCTACAGTATTAGAGGAAGAAAGGATGAATTTTTTGTGAAAATAGAAGTTTTCTACTGAAGATGCTCAGCATAATGAGTGTAGGAGCAGAGAGAAAAGGGACGAGGTACCTATAGCTTGGACCTTCATGTGGGTGTGTAAGATAAAAGTCTTAGTCTTAAAAGAAGGAATTGGCAACAGAAACAGATGGAGAACAGAAATTGGAGCAGTAAATTCTGGTGAGCTGTCAGTTATGGCAAGTCCAGAGGACTGATGAGTAACACTGAAGGAGGTTACAGAAGGGTAGTTGACCAACCACATCCTCAGAAAGACAGATCACAGCAAGTACAAGTCAAAAGACTTAATTACAAAAGAAACAAGCAAGAATATTCCAAAGCCAAGGTGTGAGAATCTTGTACTTGTTCTTCGCACAGCATGTGTGCAGAACGTGTTAACGCTTCCCATCTAGGAGTGCTTAGTGGTCTTGAAAGTGGGAAAAAGCAGTTTGGAAGAGGCTATTCCAGCTGGGTCAACTAGTAGTTCAGTGTTGGAAATCATACCATATTGTCAGTAATGCTGAAAGGCAAGGGAGCTGATGCCACTGATTGACTTGAGATTGAATCATTAACTATTAAAATTCTCAATTAGTTCAGCACTTGCTACCTCAACTGCAGTGCTACAGTGCCAAAGCAGAACTTAGTTGTGCCTGTTAGCTTGCCTCCTGTCTTTAATTAGAGCCAGATTTGTCCATTAGCCCAGTAAGTGTTCAGTCACCTGATGTGTGAGTGACATACTGGAGAGGAAGCACAGCAAGGTAGTATAATAAAAGTCTAGGTGTGTGTGCTCTCTGCACGAGACCAACGTAGTTTGTTTGAGATGCATAGTAGACCTGGGCAGGATGCAGCAATATGCGCAATTCAGCTGAAAGATGATGTATAGGGGCTTAGTGAGGTTGTTGAAGCTAGTAACTTGATGTACAGTACAGGACTATGAGAGAGACACAGTATTAACACTTTCTTTGCTAGTAATAGATGTGCTCATCAACCTTTATAAGTTGAATCTAACTCAATAGCGAAGTGTTAAGCATTCACAAACATTGAATTTTATTTAATTTTATAACATCAGTTAGGTTTCACAGTCAGCTTTCCCATATTTTACATTACAGTGTGGGTCTAGGGCTACATTTTAAGATTTCTCACAAAATAAAGAAGATCTATCAGAAAACTATCTTAAACCATAGTCTTATTTTTTCTTTATACACAAAGTGAAAGAATAGTGCAACGGCAGTGCTGGGTTTTTGTCATCATAAAAATCTTTTTCTGAGTCAGTAGAGACAATTTGAGACTTTATTTGTCTTTATTCATCTAACACATTTATCTATTTATCAGGTGATGGTCCATTAGTTAATGTGTCAAACTCAGCAGTATTTGAGGAAGTGAGTATATAGCACATTAACATGTTTTCACTTCACATTGTTCTAAATGACTTGAAATCTAATTGTGTGGATTGTTGTATCTCTTAGGCCTTACTGCCATTTACAGCAGCTGCTATACTTAGTGGACAAATATCCAGGTATACATAGATACAGTACATGTGCAACTTTTATTTCAGAAGATTAAAGTGTGTTAGCACTGCATCTAACTAATTAGCACATATAGCCAGAAAAGTGTATCTTACATTTTCAAATGAAATTTCTTTCAGCAGATGCTAATACATATTAGGACATCTGCTTATATTTTCTTTCAGTCTTTTTTTTAACTGCATCTTATTTAAAATACTGTTGTCAGCTGAAATAGTATAGCCTTAAACAATCCTACTTGTATATGTAGTTGTGAACTCTTATGTCTGCTTTTGAGATGTCTTTCTGCATAAGCAGATTTTTGTTTTGTTTTGTGTAAGATGTATAAAAAGTTGCTTTGCTTCATTTAAATTGGAGCAGGGATGAAAAAAAAGCAGAAAGAAGTCAGTAGGATAAAATGTAACGCTATCCCCACTAGGTAAAGTTGTCCAATTATGCCTGGTGTCAGAACTTTTTAACATTTGAATGGCTGGGAGGGGATACTAATTTCAACCTTAATGATCGCTGCTTTAGGAGTCAACATCACAATACTTCACTTATAATTTTAGCACATCTGTCAGCCTGTGCTAAAAAGGAGCCCTGGGCTAGTGGGTGACTAAAGATCCTTTTATCCCTAGAGAGGATTATGTATTCCCTTCAAGAGTGGGAAAATGAAAAGGTTATAAATACTCTCCTACTTCACTGCTGCCCACATTTGCCCTGTTGACTAATAGTGACTTTCATATCCTGCTTTTACATTCATAAACATAAAAATAAATAAAAACTATGCAACTTCTCATTGTATAACAGTTATGCAAACCACCCATTTATAATGTCACATGTTCTATAATACCGTATAGTCCCTAAGCTGGGTGTTTTTTCATTTCAATAGATCACATTGATTTCCTGTATGACTTTATCTGCCTAATCCAAAGTGGGATTGAACAGTTATTTGTCTGGATTTTGCCATTCCTTATCAAATATTTATGATTTAGCTATTGCTACGACATCTTCTTGTGAGGTCTTTCTTATTTTTATCTTTTCAGGAAGGGTACGAATGTGATAAAAGGGCTGTAATAAATCTATCTCTTGAAAACAAAACATATTTTGGGAAACTATGCTATCAGCTGACAGTGGAGGGGAAGTTTAAGGGGCAGGACAGTCGTGAGTGGATTGTTTCTAGGATGCTGTGGGCATCTATTAATAAGAATGATTGACTGTTCTGATGGAGGTTTCAAATGTATTGAAATTGCACTCTCCTAGCTGCATGGTAGGCTATTGTTCTTGTGCTGAAAGACCCAATAGAAAAGAGGTTTGCCTAACCAGGCCACATTTATACAGCCACTGGGAGGCTGTAGGTTGAACAGAAGTAGTGCACATCACAGAAGGGTTAGCAGGTTTGTGTCTTCTCTGTTGATAAAAGTAAAAAAAGTAAGATCTCTTTTTATTTCTGTTTCTCTTTTAATTTTTTTTATTCTTTATCTGGAGGAGAAAACAGAAAATACATGAATACTGTACAGTAATACTGGCTGTGATTTAATTAAATGGGAGTAGAAAGTACATAGAATCATAGAATCATTAGTGTTGGAAAGGACCTCTAGGATCATCAAGTCCAACCTTCATCCTAACATACATCTATCTATCTATCTATCTATCTATCTATCTATCTATCTATCTATCTATCTATCTATCCATCCATCCATCCATCCA
>JANIJG010001101.1:25283-41573 GCA_024611175.1 Megaceryle torquata | reverse complement strand
GCCAGGATGCTGTTGGCCTTCTTGGCCACCTGGGCACACTGCTGGCTCATGTTCAGCTGGTTGTCCACCAGCACCCCAGGTCCCTTTCCGACAGGCATCTTTCCAGCCACTCCTCCCCAAGCCTGTAGTGTTGCCTGGGGTTGTTGTGACCGAAGTGCATGACCTGGCACGTGGCCTTGTTAAACCTCATCCCATTGACCTCAGACCATTGCTCCAGCCTGTCCAAATCCCTCTGCAAGAGCCTTCTTCCCCTCAAGCAGATCGACACTGCCACTTAATTTCGTGTCATCTGCAAATTTAGTGAGGGCGTATTTGATCCTCTCATCCAGGTCACTGATAAAGAAGTTAAACAAGACATATGAATAGAACCTTTTCTTTGTTACAGTTTATTTTAAAAATTTGTTTAAAAGAAAAAAAAATATTATTCAAGCTATCCACTCTGTATCTTGGGTGTTGTAATATTCCTAACCAAAGCATTTTAAATGAACATTTTTCAAACAACCTTATCACCCTAAAGTAATTTATTTTTCATTACATAATGCTTTTCATTCAGTGATTTCAAAATACTCTACTAAGTGTGCTTTTTGAAGTGCCAAACTGTCATATAATGCTGAAGAGATGTCTTGGTGGTTTTATTGTACCAATTTTGCAGACAGGTAAAATCAAGACAGTATTCAGATTAAGAGACGCCCTGTGAATAAGTAAAGGAGGGAAGACCAGAACCCAAATTCCTGCCCAATGAGTGACAGCCCCTAAGCACATGCCCCTTTGTTCAGAAACCACAAACTGCACATGCTGTGTGTAGGGAAAGAAGAGAAAAACCTTTGCAGAAACTATAAAAGTTAATAATTACATTGTAAAGGCTACTTAACTGGTAATGAACATTTTGATGCAGAACCATAAATTTGCATGACACTTACAAAGAAAATGGTCTTTTGTTTTTGTCTTCACTTCCTGAATCTGTTTATAGTTATTTTTTTAACCTGCTTAACTGAGCTGTATTCTGTCCTATCTCCTTTTTTTATGTCTCTTCACTAGTGCTTTCAATGACCTCTCTGTAAGTTTCTTTATATAGAAACCTGCTACGCCGTCTTGAATGCACAAGGTCAATAATGATTACCCTCTAACTTTGAAGGACATCCCCCTTCTCTGCTTGCAAGTCTATCAAGCCACAAAGTCCCTGCATCCCATAAATGTAATTTCTCTTCTGAAATGTAGTATTAAGAAAGGTATTCTTATATCCCAAACAGTAGAGCTTTAGTCCACAAGCATGTTAAACCTGGTAAATATATATATATATTTTTTAATTGTAGAAAAGTGGCCTTGGTATTTTACATTTAATTTAAAAGAAATCCACATTAACAAAAACTTTTTAATAGTGTATCTCAAGAGAAGTAAATAGCCTATTCTCTTTCAATATATAGCTAAATTTCTGTCATTCAATATCCAAATGATGCAGTAAAAGACCTTATTTATTTTTTTATTTATAAAGAACTGTATCATGGTCTGTGCACACTGTAAAAGCTTCAAAGACTTCAGCATGATCTGTATGGAAATACTGTTACTACTCTGGGCTATAGAGAATACGTATAATGAGAATCTGCCTATCTTTTGGAACCAATGGTCCTCTAATAATAATCAATAAACAAAACCAGTTAAAAGAAAGTACAGAAAGGCTAGCAATAACAAAAATATACTTAAATTGAACTGATACTATAGCAGGCATTGACTGTGTCATTGCACAGCTTAATAGCTGGAGTCCTGGTTCGATACAATGAACTTGGCAAGGTTTTCTTAATGAAAAAACTGATGCTTTCTGTTCAGTAGCAGCAATAGCTTAACTTTTTTAATTTCCCACTTTAAAAGTTTACATGCCACTAATTGCAGTACTATATATGAGGAGGTACTACATTGGCTAATAGCAGAAAATAGGTCCTCATAAATAAATATGAAATAACAATAGTAATTTTTAAAAGAAGTTAAGGCAGATACTTTATTTCCTATTAATAAATGCATACAGTGATATTTATTTTACCTACAAGTGAAGAGTTCTTTCCAAGTATACTCTCAGAAAGCTGCTCATTGGTTTTCAGTGTCTTTTCTATCAGCTATGCATTTTCAGGATTTGTTGGGAAATATTATTCCCTCCCTCCCCCCCAACAGAAAGCTCAGTAAAAGGCATATAAGAATAAGATGGAAGAAATGTGCATTCATGTAAATATCTAAACATATATAAATTACCTTTAAAAATTGAATTCACTGAACATGAATAGTCACTTAAAGTGTAACTGGAATTGACTGTGTCATGTATCAGCCTAATAGCTGGAGCACTGGTTCAATACAATGAACTTGGGAAGGTTTTCTTAATGAAAGAACTGACGTTTTCTGTGCAGTGGTTGCATTCATCAGACCACATAGTGTTCATTACACTACAAAGGACTGCCAATGTGAATTGTTAGGATCATCTATTAGGTAAACCGGATGGGGACAAAAGATAGTGGAGGAATGAGAGGCTTCAGTACCCCTACAGACTATTGCAGTCAGACTGCTTTGATGACCTTTCACCAGTGCATTAGCATCTATTCACTGGGAGATCCCAAGTTCATACCCTAATTCTGCTAACCAAAACTGGCAAGGAGCCAGTGGTAGGTGTGTTCATCTCACTATCTGATGTTATAAACTAACTGTATACTTTATAAGGCCACAATCTGTAATTTACTTTGTTTAAATACTGTGGAAGTTATTGGAAAATGGACACTCTCTAGTAATGCTATTTAGACTCAAACCCCCCTTGTTTTGTGGTACTAATTTGGAGAGGTGGCACATACTGGGGCTGATTTCTTCAGGGAGAAGATGATCCCTGTGCCACTGGGAAATGGGAAAAACCAGACATGCTGGAAAGGTCAACACTGGAAGGTCAACACTGGAAGGCCCATCGCTGACTCAGGAGCAGGCACATTAATTCAGTGGGGATTTACATCCACTCTGTCCCCTAGTTACCTAATAGGAGCATTGTTACACTGTTTCATAGGGAGCTTAGTGATTGAAAAGAGAGATTTAATAGTAAAGATAAAAGTTTTGCCTCAATTCTCCTAACATCCAGTTAGTAAGAAGCTTGTCTGCTCTGTGAGGCAGCACACTACAAAAGCATGCCCAGTTGGCAGACAGGGGCTATGTTAAAGCACATAACAGGTTTAATGCTTTCCCATGGATGTTTATAGTGGATGTGTCGGTATCATGCACTGTTTTCCCTCCCACTTGCACTGTTGAAGTTATTTGAGGGTTACTAACCTAAAAGTCCATACCTCAAGGTCATTCCCCTAACCTTATTTCCTACATGTTTAAATGTATTTATATAGATAGGTAAAATATGGTAGCTGCTGCCACATAACCTTGTTTCACTTGCTGACATCTCCAGTGAATGGAATTGAATATAAAGCTGTTATTTGGGATGGGGATGTCTAATGTCAGTCCTACTTTGAGTGTGAGTGCCTGCCATGCTGCTGGTGGCAGTCCACCATGCTCCCTTTCCAAGCAGAGGTGTCAGCTCTTTTACATCACCTGCTACAGCCACTGCCTCTGATACCTGAAATACATATAAGGCATAGAAAAGTAAAAGCATCTCTTTGGTGCTGGAAGTTGTGTATTTTGTATCCAGCAAAAATGGTTTAAGAGGGACTTTGTTGTTAGATTTTTTAAAGCTTGTTGAAAATGCTGTCTGTATTTTCATTCCATAATCTGTGTGCTGTCTTTTATTCCTTTTCTTCTATGGAGTGTATTCAGTGAATCAGTGACGAGTGTTATGTATTTCTGTGGTAGCTTTAATACCATATAAGGATTTCAGAGCACTACTGACATTGACCAATTAAGATTTACAAGTAAGAGCAGTATGATGAAAGCATGTCTTTTTTTTAATGTAAAATAGAAGTTAAAGTCTTTCAGTCTGTTTTGCTTATCTCTTTTTTTTTTTTTTTTTTTTAACAAATTACTTAATTAGAGAGAGCTTTCAATTATGCTCAAACTGAATTGTCAGGATATGGGCCCCTATGCTATCTGCCAGAAAGATTATGGCTTTTGCAGATATATTCATGAAATGAAATGTTTGACTTTGGGAACAAAACAATCCCACCTGGATAGGCACTTGTGCTTTGGGAAACCATGTGACATTAACTTTGAGAAGTCAGGCCTTGCTCTGCTGCAGTGGTACCTATGAAGCACATACTCCAAACTGAACGTATCCATTTCTTGTCTCTGTACAGCAGGAGATGGAAACGTTCAAAGGAATTAAAGGATCATGTGAAATAGTGCCTCCCACTGCTGCTCACTGTCCCAAAGCAACAGCAGAAGATGGCAGGGTTACTGGAAATGGTGAAGATGTTCCCCTTATATGGGCGGAAAAACTGGACTAGAAGTTTGGGATAAGTTAGGAAGCAAGAAGTTTAAAGAATAAAAATGCAAGTGCCTGATTTGTACATCTCTTTTACAAATAGAGCAGTACCTAGAGAGCTGACCAAAAAAAATGGTAGAGAAGAGCTTAAAGGCTTGTTTGCAAAACCAGGTGACATCGGCAATTTTGTTGGGGACAAATTAGTCCTTACTGGTATAGTTGTGCAACATATATCATACTCTTAAGATGTCCCTGTGTGATAGCAGAGTTCAAGTGAAGGAAATAAAGAAGAAACCCTTGCCGAATGGTTTCTGCAATCATTTGAAAAGTCCCCTGGCTCAGTCCATGCTCTGTCATTGGCCCAACCCCAAATATGGGAGCAAAGAGTAGCAATGGCACTAGTGTCTTTTGATTTACCTTGCAAATCAGTGAGCAGTAAGAAGTTTTTCAGTATATGCATGTTAAGCATATTTTTAGCTGTTACCATATTTTTGGATATTCACTGTAATATAGAAGGAAATCAGTTATTTGCCCAAGATATTTCACTGCTGAAAATACATCATAACACAGCTTTATTATGTTGTATGCTTTCCCCTGAGCGTGCAGTGTATGCATAGGTGACTACTGCTCAAAGTCTGTGAATTGTTACTAGCTACATTTAAAATATCCACAAAAATTACTGGGTTTTATTAGACTGAAGGTTAAAATGTGATTTTCTCATCAAAGAAAAATATATTAAGTTAAACATAGAGCTTCCCCAAACTGTATTTGTTTTAATGTTTATTAAAAGAGATTTAAAGATATAATACTAGCCTATTTAAGATTTTCTGCTTCTTGAAGCATGGAGCACAGGGGTTGATCCTCCATTACACTAAGGCTTATTAACGCCACTCTGCAGTTTTAAAGGGGCTCCTGAAGAGCTTGTGCACAGCCGTCGCCATAACCTGTTCCAGATCTCTAGAAGCATTGATGGGTGAAAACAGAGAGGAGCTACAGGCATGTCTTTCCTGTGGCTCTGCTTGGAAATTTCATTCAGGCAGAATATGAATATGTTTATATTAGATGTCCAGATGCACAGAGATCTCCTCTGCATGATCCCCTGTACACTCCTGTGACTGACATATTTAGGAGATGGCAGAATCGTTACACTACAGTACCAAATGTAAAAGCACATTTTTCACAGTACACTGGCTAGTCTAAGAAGGAAGCAGGTGAGAAGGAGCGATGCCTTAAATCCATTTTGCTCTAGGCTCATTTCTTTTTCCAATTTTGCACTTTGCTAGAAGGTAAAACCATACGAGAACAGCCTTGAAGCTGTTGTAAGTGACTGGAGAGGCCATGCTGGCTTCATGAATGTGACAGCTGACTTATATCTGCCAAGTTAACTATCAGGCTTGGACCATTTTGTTTATAAGGTGCTGTATGTGCTTTATAATAATAGTAGTAATGATAATTACCGTTTTTCATCATTCAGTTGAAATGGCTGTTTCCTTTGTCCCCTTCCTTCCTCCTGAAATTTCATGTTGTTTGAGCTACTTGTTCAAAATGTGTTGTCCTGGCTCCCTGGGAGGAGGATGAAACCTAAGATCTAAACATAGTTTTAAACAATAAAAAGCTCCAGGTAGTTTAGGACATTCCTACATAACAATCATGTCTTTCTCCTACTGTATCCTGTTGGTGTGGTGGAGGAGGGAGTGTTTGAGGCAGAGATTTGCTAGTACTTGTGAAGTTGAATATGTTTACTTTGAATAAGTACTGTGTATTGTCTCTCTGGGAAACAGGTTTGTGTGGGAAGTGAAGAGGGTTGGGTTGTTCTTTTACTTTCAAAAATTGGATGGCAATTATTTTAGTATGGGTTTTCAGTAAGAAAATAACAATTTTGTGGAATGACTTGTTTTTCTGTGGAGCAAAGTTATTGTCTGTTGCTATTTTTCTCTTAATTAGAGAGGCATTTTTAATTATCTGTCAAGGTCTCCTAGAACTTGGGATAGCTGGTATTTCTTACGTGCATGTGATGAAATCAAAACAAGTGAAGTAGAGGGTGAGTCTGTCACAGATGATAGCAAGTAGAATGAAGCCTAAATATGAGAATAATTAGCATGCCTGGACTGCAGGGATGAGCAAACTCTCTGTCAGGCGTGATGGCTATGCCCTGCTCCTTTGCGCTCCTCTGTACCGTGTTTCTGATGCAATTCAAATACACTCGTAATTATACTGAATAATATCCATTAATTCAATATGTAGTGAAAATTATCTGGGGCCTTTAAGTATTGTCAAGATCCCCTATTTTTTGGTTAAATATAATACTCACTAAGCTATTTGTTATTTGAGAAAAAGAAAGAGAAATGAAGTTTGACTTGCTTTACCCTTTCCTTGTTTACACACAACTCCTTCTTACAGGGATAGCTCCACAACAGGGCAGCTTTACCAAAGCTCATTCACAAAATAGAAAGCCATATTGCTGCAGAAGTTCCTGTTAATATCACATGGTGGTGTTGCTGATTACGAGTGGTAAGTGTATCACAGAAGATGACCAGAATCAGAATTGCTTTGAGGCCCAAATATTTGTGTTTGTATGAGTGGTCCACATGTTTGTACTAGCCGTGCATGAGGGAGAGGGCACACTGGTAGAAAACATTTAAATACACAATAGTTGTCACATCATCTGTAACTGAATCAAGTGTGCTTTCATAACAAAATCTTAGTGTTCTTAAACTGAAATCACTTAAGTAAAATGATTTTGTGGTGTTTAAAAAGCAACTGAAAAAAATTCACTAAAGACCATTAAACGGCCTCAAGCCCCACGTTTCAGTGTTCATCATTTGTACCGATTATGGTGTGACAGCTCTTGAGTTTCCAATGATAACAGCCATCTGACTTGATCTGAGTTCAATGGATTTTCACTAAAATAGAATCATCGCCTTTGTGATGGATAGAAAAAGTAAAGCAATACATCCTGATAAATGCTCTGGCTTTTTTTCCCCTTCCCTTACTGTGACCTTGTACAATCTATAAGTGAGCAAAGCTGAGCCCTGGCCACTGCTGCAACGCATCAGGACTTTGAAATTTAAGTAGCTCTGAAACCCATCAATGGGGTGAAGGGAGAATGGCCTGAGAAAGCGATGGATCATGCTTAGAGGGCTCATAGGGAAGCAGGGTAAGCTGAAGGTCAATACGCAGACATGTCCTGAAGGAACAGCTCAGACACTCATTCACATTCACATCTCAAAGCCACTGCTGCTGTAGCACTGTGAGGAGAGATCAGTAGGAGAGTAAAATAAAACAAGAATTTCAGAGCATATAATTTCTTTGCAGAAGCAAATGGCACAAGGGTACTGTGTAAAATAGGTATAACCTATGGTGTTGGTACAGTGCCCTAATCATCCCATCCAAGTATCAAGAAGCCTAATACCATGGAAACATATTCTTTCCATTACAGTCCCGTTGTTTTCAAAGTTTTTTCAGTCCTGGTAATTATGAAGAGCATTTAATGTTTTTAATACATCATTGATTGTTTGTAAGACATTATTCATCATGACATGAAAGTGAGCTAAACTAGAAGGGATGCAGTCTGTATCCAGACACATGCAGACAAGTAATTAAAGGCCTTTACACTTTGTGCTTTCCATGCTTGTGTAGATATGAATGTGTACAAAACTTTTACACAAGTTTATGTCCAGATTCTCATTTCTTTGGGGTTTTCTTTAGGAAATGGTTTTGTGTTAGGTAAATACTGGCCTGGCTATAGAGAGCTTAACAAATAGGGGCAGAAAAAGGAAGAAAAAGAAAATACTAAAGTAAAATCTGTACACAAATTTGAACCCGCAGTTACCATGCCTAAAGCAGAAATTGCCGAACAAGTCAAGAGGCTTATTAGCATTTTATGTAAATCAGTTATTACTGTTCTCCACTTCCTTAATTATCCATGTTATTTCAATACAACCCTTTCTTTGATGTCCCAATTCTATATTTAAATAGTGCAAGATTTCTATCATATCCTCCCGCTGAGGTTTGTTCCATGCAAAAAACATGCCAAGAGCAGCTATTTTAGAGACTACTGGGAAACGTTTAATTGGTTAATCCCATTTGAGTTATGAAGGAGTATTGCCACGCACAGAAAACAGAAACATGTAAAGTACTGGCTAGGAGAAGTTTACTAAAACCTGCAAGACTTCCCCTGAAATTTAGCCCTGAAGATGTTTTGTTTCCTAGGTACCCGTTGGGAAGTGATTCAAAGGAAAATCCTTCAAACTTCCTTGAAATACAGAAATACAGTAAAGGATTGATTCATAGTAGAAATATTTTTGAATTAAAACGCAAAGTCTTTTTTTTTTTTTTTTTTTTTTTTAGTTGCAGTGCAAAAGGGGTCTCTATATTTGACCTTGCACTTCAGAGGCAAAAGAACAATGTATTTCTGCCAAAGAAAAAGGTCACCAAACTTTAGTAAGTTGTTACTGTTACCTATTATTGGAAGCAAATGAGTGCTCCTCAGATTTCCACGTTGTAAAGTAATCTATGTCATCTGTGTGAGTGTTAATTCTAACAGAGAAATGGGCGTTCTGTGTCATCCGTTAGGATCAGTTCTGCAAAGGGATGCTTTAAAAAATTTAACATATCTGAATAGCTTCCAATTTCCAGCTTTGGACTGGAAAGACTTCACAGCAAAGTACTGGTGAATTTTCCTTTCCCTATTTCAAACATTTGATAGTTTTTAACCTTTTAAAAAAACTGCTTTGGAAAGAGTGTAAGAGTTAGCAGAAGCAATGAAGAAAAAAGCATGTGTACTAACTTGGCTATAAACACAAGAAGCAGAATGCTAGAGTGTGGTCAGATATACGAGTTCATAGATTTTAATAAGAAGAAGTAAAATTGCAGGCTTTTTTTTCTTTTTCAGTAATTCATTTTAAGGGATAGCATTAATTTCCACATTTGCTGAAAATGTATCAGACTGTATAGTGGCTGATGGAAGTACATGTAAAGGGAATTTTTTTATTATGTGAAGCTTGTTAAATAAGAGAGGAATTAGTTGTTGAAAAAATAAGCTAACTCTTGTGCTCTTCTATAAATAACATAGTTCTTTTTGTACTGATTTCAAAACAAAGGTTTGGATTGTCCAGTTGAGAGGATTTGGTGACAAGCTTTTCCGTATTCACAATTGTTGTAAACAGATGCCTCCTTCTTACAGAGATAGGTTAACTTATTAAAAAATCTATGCTAGAACTGTGGATTGCTGAGTTTCCATCACTGGGAAGTACATTGTTCCAACTCGGAAATTATACAGTCTAAAATCATCATCATGTATTTTCATCAGGATGAAATATCGGGAGCTCTGCTTAGTGTAAGGTTTTATTAATGATGTGCTGTCAGAAGCTGGATGCTCTGCATATTTGCATATTAAACAGCTGAGTGAAGAAACATTCCTTTTATTGCTGCAGGGAATAAATCAGTTTAAAGCAAGTTCTCATCATTTATACTCCTTTCAGCTAAGTCTTCTTTTATTGAAATAAATTGTTGAAGTGCTTTGCTCATTCTTTGAATACTGATGAAATTTACCTTGATAGGGCCTCAGGAAAAATAATATTTTCTTAAAGGTGCAGTGTTGTTCTTTATCCAAATGCGGTCTAACTTTTACAAATTGTGTGTAAGAAAAATTGTGCATCTCGAGCCACACAAAATTTTCCTTTTGTGATAGACTTTCTATAGGTATTTCAAGATGTTTGTGTAATTTTTGTAGTGCTGACCACCCAGAAATCTTCTCCAGGAACTTTACACAACATATAAAAATTACATTGGTCTTATTTTTTTATATATATTCATTAGTTGCTGTTTAGTGAATGAGGCCTTACTGCTGCCTCACATCTGTACATTGCAGAAGAACATCACCTTCACTTGGCTGTGTGCTGTCTGTTGGTGGCAGCCTGAGTTTAAAAGTGCAATGTCTGGAAGAACTAGAACAAAATCACTAAGAAAGAAAACAAGCTTTTATTTTATTTCCTGTTATTTCATTGTGCTTGAAATAAAGCATACAAACATGTCACGAGACCCTGGTTTTCCCAAATTTATGTAAACAAATCATTTTGATACCATAGTTGGTTAAAAGATGCTAAAGAAAAGTTTTATAGTCTGACGTTTTTCCAAGCGTGAACTAGAAGGGAGCAACAGAAGTAAATTAAAATTAAGTGAACATAGTGTAGGAAGTCAGATGGAGATTGGACATTTTATTTAATGCTACTGTATTACATTGGCTAGCACTGAAATGTCTGTCTGTTGCAATAAGCAGCAAAATAGTCAAAAATTATCAAAGGAAAAATATATTACTAGGTTATAGCAGCAAGCCATTATATGCCTTTCTTATGTCATATACAGTATTTTAAAATAGAAATCATTTGTGACAGGAGCTTCTTGTTTATAAGTGAAAAATGTGCATTTAATAACATGAAAATAATGTCAAAACATTCTCTCTTACATGGCAGCCAAGTGAACTGTTGCTTTTCATTTATGTTTTATTCTTGGAGATTGGGCTTTGGAGGAATATTTTCAGATACTTAGAAAAATAGTGATACATTGCAGCTGTAGTTTATTTTAATTGGACAGCACTAAGTGAGCTGACTTTATAATAAACAGTGCAGCCAGTGGCTAGTGACTGCAATTCCACTTTAAAGATTACATAGAAAATAAAATCCTTCAAGCTAAAGTCATAAAGAACCAAGCTGGAGTTACTTTTGGAACATATGTCTAGATTTGTCACAGTGTGTGGTATTAGGGATACCTGATCTTAAAGGTGTAATATCCTATAAAGTACATTTTGCTTTACCACCTAAGACATCTAACTGTCAAAATCTTGATATTAATGAGATTTTGTCTTATTTTAATTATTTAGATTGAGATTATGAATTAATAGTTATAATATTTTATGTATAGTGTCAGAGAATTCTCAAGTACAGTTATGATTCTGCAATTGGAAATCCTGATAATACTTCTTACCTCTTCAAAGATTTATCTACTAATGTTCTTAGATGTTATCCCTGTAAAAGGCTGTCATACCTTTGATTTCTTTATTACTATTCAAAAATATAAGAAAGAGCTTTACTTAATATAAAGTGGGTTTTCTTTGAGGCTATATGTGATTTTTTTTTTTTTTCCTGTGATTGAATAGTAAATCTGACATAAATTCACTTGCTGACATTTGGATGTTTATAAGGATGATTTGGTTTAGTGGTTAGACCTATTGTATTTCACAGGGGTGTTGTCAGGCTTAATTAATTATGCTGCAGCAATATGCAGTGCAGATTTTTGTGCCAGTTTCTTCACGGCATTTCTCAGGGAACTTACAGTACAAGATGGCTATTATGAGACTGGCTGATTTTTGCCTCTGTTGCACAGTAGACATCTTTAACCAGTATCTGATCTTATCCATTAGCAGGAGGATACGTATCTTTTTGTAGCTGAGAGGAAGAGGAACTGAACAACCACTATTAACTCAATTGCTATAGAAAACACACTGCAAGAAAAATCCCATTCCAGTTTGCCTGTCATCTGCTGCTCTTGCTTTTAAGGGTTTCAGATGGCGAACACATGATGATTGGTCATATTTTCTATTTTCTTCCTGTTGTCATAGTCATCGTAGGCAAAAGCATCATACCACATCATTTTGCCTAACTGTTTCTTGTGAGGTTAAGAAAACTTCCTAGAGTATGTTGTTACATATTTTGTGTTTGTTTGTTCCTGGAGAAGTTATAAATGACTCATGCTCTGGGGCATTTACCATCACCATAGGGAAACTGTTCGACAGTGTAAGAGGCTTCAGTGCTTGAATTTTTTTTGCAGATATTCAGCCTGAGGCAGGATGTAAAATATAGGAGAAGAGAGACTGGAGCTCTTTTTAGTGATGAGTCCACACTGAGATGTTTTTGTAGTATTGAACCACAAACTAGAAATCATGTGTTTGTGGATGAGTTAAATATAGGGAAAACACTGTATCACATAATCATAATTTCCAAAGAGTAAAGAAAGATGAGAAATGTGTTTAAATAGACATCTTTAAAAATTGTAATTATTTTTGTGAGACAGGAAAAAAGTTTTAGAAAGTATTGCAAGAAAGATTATTAGAAATTACTCTGAGAATCGAGTTGCTTTATAGGAAATGCCAGCTTCTTTATTTCTTCTCCTAATCACCAGGAAAGTTTCCATAATCTTCTCTCCTTGGGAACTTCTTCAGGAATAACAGGAGCTTTTGGGATCAAGTATACCAAATGAATCGTATGTCTTAAATATTCAGACCTTTACTCTCTGAATCTCTTTGTTGCTTTTTTATAAGCTATCCTGTTGATTCGGGGATTTTTGTACACTGAGGATAGATGGCGTTTTTGTGCCAGCCATATACTTCCCTGTCACAGTTCCAGGCATGCAGCTTCACTGCAAAACATAGGGCTCAGAGGAATGGCAAACTAATCTGTTCTGATAAAAGGTTTAGTTCTATCTGCATGAAAATTCAGAACCTTATTTCTTTTAGTTGTTGTTGTTTTTAACCCAGTCTGGTTTACCCACCCCTCTAAATGACTTGGAGAAGAAAAAAAGCTCTTAGCCTTGTAGATCTAGTAACTAGCATAAATTGCTTTGCTGATGAGAACTCTATAGGGAAAGGTATAGAAGGGAAGGAATTTTGTCTGGAAAAAAACCCAACAACCAGTATCTCTTGAGAAACCCTCGGTATCTGAGTTGTAGTTTTTAAGTGGTGCATTTTGGTCAGGGTTCTTGCGCTCTACAATAATACTTGAAACAATCTGTAATCCTGAAAAGGTGTGGCAAGAGGATGTAAAGAGGAAATTCTGGACTACTCCATCACACATAGGTTTCATTTATTCTAACCGGTGCATAATATTCTTGAACTATAGCAAAAAGCCACCTCTAAATCTGCTGTCAAAACTTGGTAGCTTTGTTTACCACCTGAGTGGTAAACCAAATAGTTCTGCAAATAGGACTCTGGGTGCCTGTGCCCATACATAGCCTGCGCTAATCCATGTTGCTACCTTCCATACACCACAGACATGGACATTGTAGTGGGATTTGGGTCTATGAAATAGTAAACATGAGTGGCAGGAATCTGCTTGCAGGAGCTGGAGGACTGCTCTCTGCGTATGATTCTGTTGTGCTGAACAATAAAACCTTATCTTGAGTGAGCTCTCGGAGTGCTAATGCAATACAAAATAATACTCACCCTCAACACTTAACAAAAACAAAATAATACAAGAATGATAGGATGCAGGAATTTAATGCAGAAACATCATTCTGATGCTGGTAAACAAATTAGAACTCTAGAAATCACTAGAGACTTCTAAATCTCTATAGTACACTTGTTATAGCAGATGCCTGGGGATTTGTTCTTATTTTAGGATTTTTCGATTTCAGCACTATAAAATAGGGCACAATTTAACTGAAGGTGAAAATAACTATTATATATATTTTACTAATATCTACTTTATTCTTCAGTTGTTTATACCGTGTGTGAGAAGATCTCTTTTCTGCAAGAATATCTTTTACTTTGGCTTCTCTTGAAGAAACACAACCATGTATTGATTCCATACGACAAAAGAGAAGTTGTGACTGCCATGAGTTAGTTGTAACTTAAGCATATATATCTCAATTTACCTTATGGTTCCCTGGTCGATACATCATTTAAACTGACTGTTTTTATTTTCCTTGTTGGCCCTTGATTTCTTATTTAAGTTCTTGAAGGCAGCAATTGAAATTTCTGACTACAAAATATGTGGACGATAAAGACTTCCATTGAAAACTACCTAAAACCCTAAACTAAGAACCTAATTAAGAAACTAAACTAAGGTTCTTAATTTTTGCAAATATTTCACTATATGAATTCTTATTATTATTATCATGCCAAAGGTTTAAGTGGAATTCCTCACACTATAACTTTATTTAATTTATAAAGAGTCACAATGTTTCTCTGTCAGTTTTTACCAGAGTGTACCAGACACACATGGGGGAAGGCCAAACTATCACTAGTACTAAACTATCCTGCAAAGCCAGACCAATCTTCATCTTCCCCATGGGAAGACCCACATAAAAAGAGACTATTCATTTTTCTCTTGTGTTTTACAACTGGACTAATGCCATAAAGACAACTGAAAGGTATGAGTTAGGATGAATGTAAAACTTCCACATTCATGTTACTTTCATAGAAATTGTGTTTCAGTTCAAAATTATCAGCTTTGCTGAGGAAATGCAAACTGTCTTTAGTCTGAACAGCTGAAATACATGTATTTACAAAGTTTATTAGATATTTTAAAGAAAAAAAAAAATCTGCATTTCTGGTTGGTTGCTGTTCTCAGAAATTACAAAAGAGAGATCAGATGAGAAATCTAATCTACTATAGCCTTCAACTCTTAAATATGTTAAAACACTTGTTCAGCTGAGGTGGTATAAACAGCTGAGGTATTATAAACAATTAATGTTCATCAAATGAACAGCTCTTCAGAGGTAGCTACATTATATGGTTTTGAGGTGCTCTAACTATAGTTGTATTTTTGTTTCTTCATTTTATTGGGAAGTTTGTATTTGACCTTTATGAGGTTGGATAGTGAGAATCCAATAAATCCCTTCTGTATGGGTAACTGATACCTGTGGAGCAACACGCCTGTTTCATGTGGTCTTTGTGGGTGACAGAAGAAAGTGATTTTGAACTGTATGCAAGTACTCTGTCTTGATTTATGATATAGCAAACCGAATGTGATAATTAAGGCTCTCTTCCTTATTTTTTACAAATATAATTCTTAAATGGGAGCAGAGTTTTTGTTTTAAAAATGAGAAGCCCATAATACAATCCCATGTCACCTTTGGCTCAGAGCACTAGGGTGCACAGTAGACGGAATGTCCAACTGAATTCTTTAAAAACGATGGTCTTATAATACACAAAGGATTTATGCAAGTGAAGTCATATGCATTAAAGAAATAAGGATCTATTTGATATTGCTGTAAAACTTCTTATTGGCTTCCTTCATATGTTCACTCTTGTCTGTGTCATACCTTGAAGAAGGCTTTCCTTTTGTTCTGTGTATTTGAGATTAGGTATCCTTAGTTTTATCAGATCTTCTTATGCCCTTCTCTCCTAAAAGCATACATTACAGATCTCTTACTGCTTGCAGATACAGTATGCACTGGATATTATCTTACTTAGGAAATACACCTTTGAAGATACTGCTCTGGTATTAAATTAGCTGAGCTTGGTTCAGTGAATTTGAGTGTGCAGAAAATATGGGGAAAATTGACCCAGAAAAATTGCTTGGACTTGGCTTTGTAATTTAGTGTAGTTTTATTTTTGAAGCTGTGTATTTCTAATTATTAGTGAATGCATGATATTGTGAAAATTATAAAAATAGCATCTGGAACAAAGATGCTTCTAAATCATGACAAATTCTTTCTTGGAGTTGCTCTTTTGGAATTGTTCTAAGAGCCACTGAATACTGTTTACTCACTAAAAGTTTGGTTTATCTTCTTTTGTTATTCTTGGGGTAATATCAAAGTTTAAGCCGCTGGGAAAAAGAGGTTCAGAGCAGGCCCAGGTTAAGCACACTCAATCCCCTGGCATCATCAGTTTAGTTACAGGGTTTTTTTGTTTAATTGAAAATATATGAACTAGGAAACTTTCTGGCTTCAATCCGTTTACTTAGATCAAAAGACACTAAGTCTAAGCCAACATGAAACTACACCTATGGAAGAGAGTTCCTCTGTCTTCAAGGTGTGTGTTGCCCTGTGCTTGGTCAGAGTAACCCACCCCTCTTAATGGCAAGGTGCAGTGTAGCCCCTCAGAAGGGGATATACTGGAAGGTGTTTTCCAGCAGTTATTGAGACAAGGTGAAGTGCAGAGGAGGCCTGGAGAAGAAAATGTC
>JANIJG010001101.1:0-25131 GCA_024611175.1 Megaceryle torquata | reverse complement strand
TATATATGTAGAAGTAGTGTATATAGTATGTATATATACACTTCTATATACTATTATATATACTACTATATATGTACACTTCTATGTACTCTCTATATATACTGTATGTATATATGCACACACAAACTATAAATAATATGTTTGGCATGTACACATGGTGTAGGATGTGACTACATGTTCGTTTTGTCACATTGCTCACACTCTGAAGTGATGTGCTTGATAATCCTCAGGGCAGGGAGGATGCGGCAGTTCCCTCTTAATGAATCCATTCACTTTACATGTAGGCAAAAATTTACTCTACTTGGAGCAAGTGTTTATTCCACACTGTTCTTGAGTATTATTCTGTTAAGTAATTATGCTGTTACATAAGCTGCACATATTTGTGAGGTAACAGTTACAGGAGATACTCTATCACGGAATTATTATATAAGTGCAAATGATGGAATGTCTTTCTAGACTCTGGATAGGTGCATAGCTACTCTATAGTTGTATACTTTCTGGTATCATAAGTAATACAACATGGTACAGTGTATATGTCATTAGGCAGTATCTTTCAGGCCAAAATTTAGTGTAGAAGTTTAAAGTTCGTTCTTGGACTTTGCTGGATATCAGTGCAGGACACAGAAATAAAGCCAATGTTTTCTGATCGAGTCTCACTTCAGAAAATATATTAGTGTTAAAATATGTTAATGTTTTAGTCCTGTTTTGGAAAGGAAGAAAACTCCTGTCATTAATTTGTTACATGAACATTTGTTACAGGAACAATTGCTTCCTGGACCTTTCTCTTTAGAAAGCAAAACAAATCCTCTAACCCTTCCTTTACACTGCTTTCCTTCAAGACCTTCCCTTTCTCTCCAAATTAGCAGTTAAACCACAAAGCTGATCAGCAAAACTTACTTTATTGTGCATTAGAAGGAGCAGAAGTTATTAACCAATTATACCTATATCAGTTTTTATAAATATGGAAATGTAGATGGTGGTATAACTACAGTATAGTTACTCTTTTATGAGACTGAATGGTATTTAAGCAAGATCATTTTCTCAGTACACTCAGCTTTCTTCAAGTATCAGTTCATTCTTTCAGATGTAAGAACTGCAACAAACCATAAAATCTGTGTAAATTAATAAAACTGTGAACCTCATGCAAGTATATAATGTTTCTACAAAAGTTTTATAGTAAATTGGCTAGACTGGGATTGAATCCAGTCAGCACAGATGTTGACTGGAGACTTCCTTTGTTTGCCAATATATTTGATAGTCCAAAGTGCATTTATGAGGAAAGAACTCAAAAAAAACCCCCTCATATTCTGGTTTTGGTGGCGAATATTATTTGTAGCATAATAGTGAAAACACAGAATTGTAAGTTTTGTGTTTTATTTTTTTTTTCTTTTCTTCGATGAACCACTATATCCTCTTTCCTAAAATGACATGCTCTTTGTAAGACAAACATCAGTGTGACAGCCTACCTTGCAGATTCTGCCCATGGTAGGAGGTCTACAATGAGCAGGGCTTGTTTCACCAGAAGCAACACTGTGTGATAATGGGTTGAACAAGTGCCTTTCAGAACTGGATAAAGCAGCTGACTGAAACGGGCATTTGAAATGAACAGAAGGTAGCAAATTTAGCTTTGAGACTGTCAGATGCAAAATAGTTGATGCTTGTAGTCTCCTTTCTGGTGACCTGATCTTCCTTTTTCCAGAAGTAGAAGTTGGTGTTACTGGATATCCACATGAATATGCTGAGAGTGCATTGTTTTGGGAAGAAACCACTTTTTGTAACAAAGTTGTTGAAATCAAGTATCTTGATTTAAATTAAAAGGAAACTAATTAATCACAGAATCACAGAATATTCATGGTTGGAAAGGAACTCCTAGATCACTGATTCCAACCATACCTATAACAAAAAAAAAACAAAACAAAACACACACACACACACACACACAAAAACAAAAAAAAACCAAAAAAAAAAAAAAAAAAAACAAAAACAAAAACAAAAACAAAAAAAACCCAAACTGAAAAAACACCAAACACCTACATACCCTGGTAAAACATGACTTCAAAACCACAAAATAACCCCCTACATGCCTCCAACTAGAGCATGTCCTGAAGCACCAGGTCTACCCATTTCTTAAATACCTCCAGGGATGGTGACTCAACCACCTCCATGGGAAGGCTGTTCCAGTGCCTCACCACTCTTTCTGTAAAGAAAGCTTAACTGCAGTCTATATTTCCATAAGAAAAAACATGCATTGTTATAAATATTATGTATTTTAAACTCTTGGATGTGTGTTCTCCAATGTGTCATATTGAACATGGTATATTTTGCACAGTCAAAGAAAAGAAAAAAAAATCTGATAGTTGATGAGTCAGTAACTGAAGAAGAGAGAAATACATCACCATTTCTTTAGTAGGGGTGAGAGCATTTTTTTTTTTTCCTGATCCGCTACCTTTTCTTAGGAAGGCATAAGAAGATAAAGAAAGTGATTTTTCACTTAGCAGCCAATGACTCCCTGGAGTTGTATCTCAAAAGGACATCATGGTTGATAGCTCAAAAAAATGATGATGACCATTTAAGATTATGCTTATATAAATAAATAAAAGAAAGAAAGAAAGTTTTTAAGCACTTCTGCATATATCAAACTATAACAACTCTGGATTAAAAAGCAGCTTGTCTTTTAGCAGTATATTCTGTAAACACTTCTTATGTGTTCCTTTGATCACTCCCAGAATGTTGACCAGTGGTTTGCTCCATATGGCAAGTCTTGGACCTTTAAGCTGAGGATGTCTTTCTGGAACCATTTTCAGTCAAATAACAAGGGAATTTTTTTATTTTATTTTTTTTGTTGTTGTTGTTGTTGTTATATTCAGAGATTTAATACCCTAATCACATACTCAATTCCTTTGTAATTTCATATTTAGTCATTTTGAAATGTTGGAGTCCCTTAGTGACATAGCATCCATAATAACATCAATCTCTGGTACCTTCCTTTACCTTTGGGTATCTTCTATGTGGTTTTCTTAGAGTCGCCTAAAGCCCTGTTTTAAAGCCTTCACTGTGTGGGTAAAACAGTTTGCCTAGACACTTTTTAACATTGCTGTTATGTTACTGTTGCTGCATTTAGTCTTCCAGTTTTCCCTGGTTGTCTTTACTTTACCCAGTGTTTTCCCAGCCTTTCTCCAACCAGTGGACAATATTTTGGACCTGAATGATTATATCTTTAGCAAGTGCTTTCTTTATTGCAATATCTTACAGATCCTGTACGTATGAATTTTTGTGTGTCTTATTTAAGGGCAAACTCAATATTTGTTCTTCAGAGATACTGTTTTTCAAAGACTGAAGTGTTAAGTTGTGACATAATTAAGAATAGCTGAACAAAAGCTGTATTTTTCATCCCCCCCCCAAAAAAAAGGGACAAAAGGACTGGGTTTTTTTTACATTACATGTGACTTGTGCTTTGGAACAAAGCAAGAAATCGGAGTGTAGTCTTGCCAACCTAGGATGCCTTGTGCACACAAGATAAGTCCACATGAGAGTTCAAAAAAAGGTATAAAAATTTCAAGAAAAATAAATATCTACTTTCTAGGCACATAATTGGCCCACATCATTTTGCTATGAAGTTTGCATTAAGAGACTACTTTAGAAAAAGTTAAAAAAAACCCCAAAACAACAGTCTTGTGTTGGATATGCTTGAAGATAAATAGAGCCGTTGGAAAAGACACTTAGACTCTTGGACATTTAAGTGCAAGAAGCAACACTTAAGCTTTTAGCATACATGTATGTCTAAACTGTGAAAATGTAAAAGCAAAGGGTATGATTCATAGGGCAACTGGTTTTTTTAATACCATTTTTTTATTAGAATATGAAGTACAGGAGCTTACTTCAGGTATTCCCCTTGAACTAGATTTAAACCACAGGTAGCTCTATAACACTAGGAGCTGTGGTATTTTGCCATGTATCATACCCCTGTACTTGTTATTCCTAAATTGCTTGCTTATGCCTTGTGATGGGTCCTTCAGTTTCTCATAAATTAATAAGGCATCTATGAATATTTGCAAGCAGGTTTTAGAGTTCTGAATCTGTTCCAATACACAGACTGTTAAAAAAAAAAAAAAAAGAGAGCAGCTAAAGCAACATTTCTTTTCCTTAGAATGCACTTCCAGTATGAAGCAAAATATTATTAATCTAGACTGCCTGCTACTTTCATTTACCATGTAGCTGCTCATGGGATTACAGGCACAAAGGTTTCATAAATTTCAAATGAAATATGAACATTTGTTGTCAAAATACTGTTAAGCTATAAAAGCTCTGCTAGTAGTCGTCTTGCTCTTTTATTGTAACATTTATATCCATGGGCGTTAGTGTGTTCTTGGGTCTGAAGGGGAATTATTTTCCCCTTTTTATTTTTTTTCACATGATTTTCATCCAGGTGGTAGATAACAAGGCAGGGTATTGGAAAAGACATACTCCTCCTTATTTTTCAGACTATGGCAGATCCTTTCTGTAATTATGTGGCATTGCAAGGACCTTATCTAAGTAAGTATAGCACCTTAGATGCAATTTAGCATTAGAGGCAGGCATAACCTGTATTTTCAAAAGGGAAGTGTAGCAATGTGGCTGTCCTGTCTGCTTCCTTTCTTTGCATGGTATTCAGCCTAGTGGTGCTATTTGACATAGCACTTGTCATACAAGCATGGGAGAAATGAGAGATAGAAAGATAGGGGACAGTTGTATCTCTCTGTTGCTTAATGTATGGGTGTTTAGAGTCATATAGCTGTGGCACTAAAGCTTTTAGCTATGCGAGCAAAACCAGTCCAACTTAATAGTCAATAGTATACTTTATGGGAATAATACTGTGCATAAATTGTGGTGTTCCACTCTACCTGAAATTATAGGGAAATCTTTCAATATACAGATAGAGAAATGTTAAATGAATCTGTTCACAAGTCCAAATACAGAAGTCTCTGCTTTTAGATATACAAATTAGAAATTTTTGTTCATAATGTAGCATTAAAAATAAGCTAAGGGATCCAGATTCTACTTTAATAACACATGCCACTTACAATACTAGAATCAATACAGTTTGCTTGGAATTTCTATTAGAAGATATGTATAGGGTGCTAAAATAGTAATTCATTCCTTGTCCAAAGTATATGGAAGGTTTCTATACTGTGAAAAACGATTATGACATGTTAAAACTGTGTAATAGTAAGCAGACACTTTTCACTGCTGATGGGTGAATTCTGGAAATGCTCTATTTATTTTCCCTCTATTGACTAGTTGCATTCAGGCAAGACTGCCAGTGCATTGACTTGGAAAACAACTGAGACTGAACAATTTCAAACCATTGACATTATACTGCTTCATTTGTGAACTGCATTGCTTGTGCATGCACCAGTTACTTTTTTATGGAGTGCTTGCATGTTTAGGAAGCTTTCAAAAAAGGAGAGGTGTAAGCTAGCTTAGAAAGAAAGATAACTATTTTATCAATTTTATGAAACCACCGAATAAAAAAGACTGGCAATTTAAAAAATAAAACCGTGTAGCAAATCATAAATCTGCTCTGCATGCATTTTGATGCATTGTTTAAAAGAAAATGAAGAAAAGGAAAAGTTTATGGGTTTAAAATGGGTCTGTCTCCACCATGCTGATCAAGTTTCTTTGTTAGAAATTCACATCACTTCTTACTAGCATCATTTCTGCTATACCAGTGTTGGCTTTGTCTGGGAAAAGACTGCTATTGTGAGGAGGACTGGTTTTCACTTCCATTGAGATCTGAAATAGCACTATTCACTGGTAACTCTGAATTTCTGAATAACAAGCAGAATGTCAGGACTGTGTCCTGCACAAAAAACAGAGACAGGATGTGAGCAGTCCTGGTTACAGCTGTGCTGGGAGCTTAATCCCTTGTGAGGCTGTGTGTAGACTCATCATGGGTTAGTCAAAGTGACCAGTCTCTAAATAACATTGCCTGATGTTTATTCATAATTATTTCCACCTCTGATCTGTTAATTAAGCAAGGAAAAGGGAAAAAAATTTCTTCCTACTAAGGATATACCTCAGGGAACCTGTGGCCTCCAAGATCTCTACTGAGGCCTACCCTTTCCTAGACTAAGTTGAGAGAAGCAATGCAATCAAAATACCTGTAAAAAAAGGACAGAGAAATACTGTTCCTTCTTTCTTCAGAAAGATAGACAAAGACAAGACAAAGTCACACCAGCTTCCTGCTCCTACAGCAGAAGCTGCTAAAAGCACATGTCTCTATGCCCACACTGTGCCCACAGCATCCCCCACTCCTCTCAGGGGTTTGCTGTAGGTGTAGATGTTCATATTTTGGGAGATAATTCTGTTTGTTTATGGTGATGCATAGGAGCTCTTCACACTCTCCTATCTACATCACTTGTCTCCTGCTGAGCAGAATAAAATACAGTGCTGGGTGGAAAAGAAGACTGGAATATGTCTTTTTTGTAGACCAGCAAACAATGCAATTCCTTATGTACCTGAAGGAGACTCCTCTTGTGTAAAAATGATCTTGTCTATTCGCCTTCTTGAGTGAAGGAATATTTTTACTATAACATCAACCCTAACTACTTTATTGACTGCTTACACTGCATAGACATTTTGGATTCTGTTGTATGTAATGCATAATCCCAAAGCTTGCTTTTCATAAGACAATGTGAACTGTTATGTTATCATCTACCCATTCTGAAAAATACCGTGGATCTTTAAATGAACTTAGTTCCCAGTAGAGAGGTTGAACATACTGCCTCTGTCCGGAAAAGAGAATACTGCCAACTTGATCAAAATGAAATTAGTGATATAATGACTGTGGTTCCAGCAGCACAGACTTTTCACTTCAATATGAGATACAGAAATATTTAAACTCTGTAATATAGAAACTCCAAAACATGTTATCTTTTAATTAATTTACCTGGCTACCTATGAATGATATTTAAATCTACTGATGTTAGTTATTCTTTGCATAAGAAAGACAGAGCCCAAATATTTATGTAGAGACTGATATTCCTCAGATTTGCTTTTCAATCCAGTCACAGCCCCTCCTTTCCTGCAGAAGGAAATGTGGGCACAGGAACACAAAGGAAGCTGGGATGTGTTTTGCTAGGTCCCCAGCTCTGCAAAACTGGGGGCCCAGGACTTGAAGGCTCTGATCTGCCACAGACCTGTGCCACAAGCAGGGATACAGCTGCCACGTGCGTCACATACACATCCTGCACCCATATTCATTTATATTTTGTTGAGAACATTGGCTTTTTGCAGTCAAAAGTTGTGGCTTCCTGTCAGGAAGCTTCCATAAGTTTATCGACTTCATTCTGTGGGCAGCGTTTGATAGACTGCCAACGATCAGATGTTGCATCTTGTTTCTGAATTGTTGACATAACCCACCTCAGGAGTGACTTGGATCTGCATACTGGGACAGACATTGGAGAAATCTATTGCATTCAGAGATCAACTTCTATTTACCTTTTGGCACTAGATACTAAAGTAACTTAATAGTTACATGTTTTTTCTATACAGGTGAAAATGCATGAAACACAGACTTGATGTAAGTTGGTGTGGTTCTGCTGCTGTTTGTGGGTTTTAGTTTGAGTAGATGGGGTCCGTGTGTGAGTCACTCTTGACCCTGATGGGATTTTCCTGATGGTCAGTCAAAGCACAAGTGGATATTCGTGTCTGTATTTCTCCTACATTAACCCCCCAAAGCTGGAGTTTTTAAGAATTAATATTAGAGTGGGGTTTTTTTCTTTTTAACATTTTATCAAGAAAAGGAAATTAAGAATCTCACTGCTGTCATTGAGAAAAAGCATTATCTCAGAAAAATGTATTGTAGACTGTAACTCTCACCATATGGCTCTTACTTCGTCAGTTTAAGGGAACTGTTTGTGAAATCATGAGCTTGTTTTCTTCTTCCTGTTTTCTGATACTGCCCATATATATTTCAGTGCTTCCAAATATTTATATTCTGATAGCCTCCCTTGTGAACTTCTCAAACACATTATAGCAGCTTAAGAAACAAAGGCCATTAGAGAAAGAAAGGGCAGGCATGAACTCAAAGGCAAATAACATCTTAAAATATGTAGAGGTAGGCTGTAAATGTGATTGGTTCACTGTGACGATCTTTTGAAATATGAGGATAAACTGCCCCTTTGACCTCTTACGAAGTTACATAATTATTTGGGACGGTTTATCTCTGTGTCATTTCAGAGTTTTCTCCTGTTACTGCCACTCTCTTACTTCACATTAGAAAGCAAAAAAAAAAAAGCAAGCAAGCAAAAGCCCTCTCTGGCTGGTTATCTGAATGTGGAATCCGCTGCTGAAAAGACCCTGGCCCTCCTGTTAACACAATACTTTTATCCGGTAATCACAGCCTGCGGGAGACAAAATAACAATTCATCTGGAAAACGAGATTAACTCATTTAAGTTAGGCAGTGATCACAGAGAGAAACACGTTGGTGTTATCTGTCTGAACGAAAGCACACAGATTGGAGGGCCATTCCGGTTCAGAGGGTCCATGTAGCAGGCCCAGCTTGTTGAAAGTAATTGGACCCTGTCAGAGTATGCCTTTGTGAGATATGGATATTACAATGGAATTCTATTAATCTCTGACAAATCCCCTCTCATCTGATAAAGGCTGTATACCTCTGCTCTTCATTACAACAACTGGCTCGTCACTTTTATGTGCATACTGGTGGGCGCTGAGCCTCTGTGCCTGTGTCACAGGTAAAAGGTGGCGTTGCCCCTTTTTTGGGTCTTTTAATCTGTGTAGTGAAATGATTGTAGTGCTGTTGCTTATTGATTTGGTCACATTTTGTATGATCTTTTTGTTTGGGTTATTTTCAGGGGAAAAAAAAGAGATTTTTTTTTCTGCTTAAGTATTCTAAATGCTTTTGTTTTCTTGTGTTATCAGAGATATTATTGATAAACAGACTAAATACACGTGTTTTTTACAGCCTCTGTATTTGTTATCTAATCTGGTTTTTGAGGCAGAAAGTTACGGAGATACCGTAACTCTTATAAATACATTGTGTATTCAAATCTATTTCTGCTTTTACCAAAATATACAGTACAGCAAAACCACAAAGGCTTCTGATTCCCTTTCTGAAGTGAAGTGAGAAAGATTTAAAAAGTTAAATGCATCCATCCCATGTCATCTTATAATATAACCTTTGCAATATACCTAAGTCTCCTTCATGGTGTTGTACATACATTTAGCAATAGAGAGGAAGGCACAGTGCAAAAACATTCAGATAAGTTAGATGGAGTTCAGCATTAATAGTTGAAATATCAGTTAGCAAGGGGTATAATAACATTTTAGTTTCTGGCTTATAATTATAATAATGCCATCTTTCAAAATTCTACTCATTCACTCACCCCAGGTGAGTAATTTTCTTTTATATCTGAGGAAATATCACCAGGTTGTTTTTGAGTTTGGGCTTTTCATTATCATCAATCTTCATGGCAAATGCAGGTGAGTAGATCTTGCACTTAGGCCGCTAAATTTTCCTAATGATTTGGGATAATACTGGATCTGAAAGACTTTGAGTCATCATATGAACTCTGAATTAAGCGTAAGAGGCTTTAAAGATATCTGTGAAGTTTGGGGAGTAAGCATAAAAGAAATAAAATATTGGTTCTACTTTTCCAGTAAAGCTAATTGGGCTATACAAAAGGAAGTCAAACGGAGCTCAAAGTCACATAATTTTTTTTTTTTCAAAAATTACACTCTCCAGTTAAAGGGAAAAGGCTGAAATGTAACATAGTCTAAAGTGATGGCTATGCTATGTGAGCTTGAAGGGTGGTGAGGCATTTATAGTCATTACAGCATGGGCCAAAGGGAAGAAATGGGTTTTGTTGTCATTGAGTTGAGAAAGAAATTCTGGCAAGAAGGCTGGGTGGGGTTGCTGTGTGAACAAGCACACACAAGAATCACGTGATGGCACTCTGTCTTCCATACCCATCTTGGTCACAAGAAACAGACATTACAAAAAAATCTTTTAATTTTAATAAAAGTCTTGAGTAACATTCAGTAAGTCCTTTTAAAGTTAAGAACTTCACAGAGTGATGTTGAAGTGTAACCAGTCAGCTTTTCACATGTGACAGTGCTTACAGAAATGCACTAGAAATGTAAACCATTTTCAACATTTGCTTATTATTTTATTGTTTAGATCTTTTGGGTACAATATGTCATCTCTGGAAATTAAATTCTGGCTATCTTCTGTATTATATCCTCAGTGAATACCCAATAAGATAGTCATATAATGCATTTGAGCACACAGTCTTCATAACTTGAAAGAGTGAACTACACTCTTTATTTTTCAATCATACACAGTTGCCTTATCTCTAACATAAAAATATTATATGTTTTAGCTACACTTTCACTGAAAGTGCTTTAATGGTAAGGAGATTATAAATGTTAATATCATGGCTTTTTTTCTTGTAATGGCACAATGATAGAAAACTTCCAAACTGCAAACATTTTCACTTTACAGAAGGTGATTTGAAATTCATCTTTTATTTTGTTCCTATGTGTATTTATAGTGAAAGTATCAACTACTCAATTTATTTTGTCTTTTTTGTGAACGCTGTGGATACTGTTGTTTTCAGTACTTGTGTTTCCAATTTGTAAACAACTATGTCATTTTACAGATCTTTTTCAGTATGCTATATTCATTTGTGTGTTTATAAGTACACTTCAAAAGAGATAGCTAGGGAATATTATTGGTATTCTTAATATTCTCACATACATAGACTTACAGGTGTAGACTGTCACAGGTGTATACTGTCTAGTTCAACACTTCTTACATTTCAGGATGAGTTGTGCATTGCCCTTACAGTTTACTTGGCACCAAATTTATTTTCAATGTTTGATTATTTAATCTTTTTAGTTAGAATTGGTTTTGCAAGCCTTACTCCTAGCTGATGTGAGGGAGATCATTATTTAGCTTAAAAAGTCCATCAGGATCAGTCACTTGTAAGGCTGAGTAAACCAGCAGATTCTACAATTATTTCATATATAACTTCTTTTAAGATCCCTGTGAGCTTTGGAAGCACAGTTTCCAGCCTACCATCCGTTCACAGAGTATCCAGCATGATAGTACAGAACAGTTGTTCAAGTTTGACCATCATATATAATTGGATTATTTTAAGGGATGTTGGTATAAATACACTCATGGAATTGTATGGATTTTAGTTCAGGAGTTGAGGGGAAATTGCGTTGCTGTAGTGTGTTAGCAAAGGGAGCTTTTAAATGTGATTATTTATATAATGTAGTTCCACCATAGTAGATTTAATCTTTCATGTAACATAGTTATGTATTTGGTGACAATAGATCTATTTTAAGAAATATAATCAGTACCTATGAAAAAGAAAGAAATAAATACACATATTAAGAGGATATTTAAATACATTAAAAGCCAAGTTTTTATCCTTTTTTTATTAGCAGTACATCAATCAAATATTTATTTACGGGGATTTTTTTCAGTGAAACAGTGTATGTGCACTTCAGATGTTCTTGATTTTGTTCATTTTAAGCACGTTTTTACTAAACTGTTCTTCAAGCTATTCTCAATTCAATTTGAAGTGAAAGGTTTCTGAATTTGGGTAATTTACATATAAAAGCTTTACTGTACATTTTATAAAATGACTGTTTTCAGAAAACAATCGTTTCTATTTAACAACATTGTTATTCCACAAGCTGAGCTGCTTTCCTCACTGTCTTTTTTTCTTTTACTAACAGTATTTGTTCTTGTCTTAATTTTAAATTCTTAGTGCCTGAAAATGTGTAACTTCACCCTTTTCTCTCCTGCTATACTGAAATGACTAGAGACCTCTTGTGATATGTGATGTAAGAAGATTAAAAATATGTTTCTTTTGTCAAGGTAGGAGTGACATGCACACAATTCATTTGAGACCCTCCTCTTTTGTTTTAGTTAAGTAACTGATAATTGGTGATGGCAATTTGAACTAGAAATCATTGCGCCCCATACTGAATTTTAAAATGAGTCTTTGCATTTTGTTGTTATCTGTAAATCCCTAGCAACCAGTTTCTGAGCCTCTGAGTAGTCTATCATATCTTGTTTTAGAGGAATATAGGAACATATTCAGTATTTATAAATACTATGCTTGTAAAGAGAGGTGGCTGATCCTAGTTCAGATTGGGTCTTGGATCAATAGGAGGTCTGACCATATAAAGGTACACAGAGAAGTTTAGTGATATTCAAAGGTGAAGCTCTACTAGAAATTTGTGCATTTTAATTGTTCAGGAATGAGCATATAAAGTTTCTCCAGTTGCATTACAAAACAGTTTGCAATGTTTTCCTCTTCAGTGTAGTATTTACTTCCTTTTGAGGACAATGAACATGTATTTTAAAGAAGATCCATAAAGTGACTTTAAATTTAATATTCTGTTCTTAGGAAATTTTAAGTATAAAGCTTTATTTCTTACATTAAGAGTACTGCTTGCTGGATCTTTTTCCTACAGCAATAAGCAAATGCCAAATAATGTTTGCTTACAAATGAAAGATTTTGTTCTTTGCAAAACTGTGCTTATCACTACCGCATTTATGAATAATCTTATGAATAATTTGAGATGAAGGTTACTAGTGCTCAGGTAGTATTCAGCATGTTCAAATTCCATTTAGACTAGGATAATCAGAACTGCCACTTTGTAACTATGTACCACAAGTGGCAGTTGCCATAAATGTTCTACGGATCACACACAGCTGCCAAAATGCAATTAAATATGAAGACTTTTGAGCCTAAAAGGGCTTTAATAGGATTTGGACATATCTTTAAGAGTCTTTAGAGTGATTAATCTATTTGTTTTGGTTTATAGAATTAAAAGCCTGTGAGATCGATTTTGCACTTTTAAAATCAGATTTCTCTTCTAAATGAAATTTACCCAGTATTCTGCATTTATACATTTGAAGAGCAGCTAAGTGCAATTATCAGATGGAGTGATGATGTTTCCCTTACACTTTTCTGCATTAAAATCTCTTTACATGCATAGAGGTTTTCTCATAAAGTTGAAATTGCCTTTGCATGTTTTTAATCTATTCAATGACATACTTATGTATTTATTTACCTCTAATTTTAAGGAGAGGGGTGGGGTTTGGTATCAAGAGAACTGAGCTGAGAAGTGGAGGCAGATGATACCTTAGTATTCTGCAACACAGACTTCAAGCACACCAACTATTCCTTCATGTCTGATGATAACACTCTGCCCCAAAAAATCACAAACTTTCTGCTCTTTGTAATTCTATTGTCTTAGTTGCTGAAACAGCATATACATGTTTCATTTTTTCAGAGATACTCTAGTAGAGTAACAGAGGGCCTCATTAAGGGCATCTGTTACATTAGTTCATATTTTATTCTGATTTTTAAGAGTGCTTCAACAGAAGGGATTAAGAGAGAAAAGAACAGACCATCTTATTTCTACTGCTCCTCTGTACCAGTTTCTCCCAGCATAAGAAGTACCTCATGATTACTGCTGTGCAAAGCTTTGCAATATGGTTGGTGCAGCCACATTTGACAGTGATTCCCAGGTCATTCTAAATACCATTTCAAAACAAATCCTAATGTAGCCTGAAGATAAAAACATTGTAAAAACTGTACAGGGTGAGAATACCTTTGTGCTCATAACGATTTCCCTAACATTTAGATGGAGATGTTGTGCTTGCTTTATTTAAATACAATTGTATCTCAGCGCCATAGAAAAGGCATACTGTGGGTGAGGAGACTGGCAAGTTATGAAAGGAAGAGCAACAATTTGGAAGTTTTGGTAGAAGTAGAATGTCCTGGGAGACATTTTGCTTCTCTGAGCCTACTTGAAGTTTGCTGTAATGATGTGTGACTGGGACTTGGGTTACTCTGAACCTGGGACTCTGTGGAAGATGTTTGTGTTGTTTTTACTGTGATACTTGTGTCCTACCAGGATATTACAAACTAAACTAAATTATATTGCAAAGACATTCTCAGAGCAAGGAAATGGTTTTCTTTTTAACATTGCATTGCTGCAAAACACTGTTCTTACTATCCCTGAAATGATTCTGCTGTATTTGCAGGAGGATTGTTATATCAGGTATTCATGTAAATAGTACTGTAAATATACTGACACTGTGCACTGCAATGCAGGGAACTGAAATAAAATCAATTGTTTGGAAGCTATAGGAAGAACCAAGCTTTAACTGCATTTTTGGCCACAGGGTTTATCTCTCAAAAGTACAACTTCTGGTGTGCCTCTTGGGCTGAGGGAACTGTTGGCTGTCCTACTAGTTGGAGGAGCTGGTGGGTACATCTGTATTTAGAACTCATAAGCTGCAGTGTCTAAATACAGAGTTGTTGAGCTTTTGGTGGTGTTTTTTTTTTTCCTCTGCCACATTCCATAGCAGGAAAAGAATGTTTTACATCTAATTGTAGGATAGTGGGAGGGAATGTAATGGAGGGAAGAAAGACAAATCACTATTTATAGCAGTACAAAGATAAGTGAGTCATCTTTATTTTATTGATAGTTTAAGAAAATGTTGTTATTGTCTGATATTACTGGTAACGAGAGTCTTTTTTATAAAACCTACTTGATTGGGATGTTCAAGCCTCAGGAGCACTCTCTCTTATCTGGTAGTTAATGCTGTGGTTAATGTTTTATTGTCAACATTAATTCAAGATTTGGGAGGGTAACTGGCACAGTGGTCTGATGCTTTCCCATTCTGGAGGACAACACTAAAGCAGTCAACAATATAAAGGCAAAATGTCACCCTCCTAGGGCCAACTCAAATACCTTAGATAAAAGCAGAGAGAGAAAGGAAGTCAAGCAAATCATTTGTGTATTCAGAGCAATATAGTGCAAGCTTTCTCCAGCAGTGGCGTCTCAACTGTATCTAGTTGGCTTCTGTAAAAAAGGTAATTTAAAAAGCGCCTGTAGAACGAAAATTTGGCCGATTCTTTGGAATTTACTTTCACATTTCCCATGTATTGTTACAACTAAGGCCACTTTTTTGTGTTTCCAGGAGGCATGTAAAATACATTAAAATACCTGCTGCTATAACTTGTCAGAAACACCAGTGACTGTGGTAGCATTGCCAAGGGCACCTCCTTGGTGTGTCCTGCGAATAAAATGTGGAGGGAGGAAAACTAAATGCAATGTAGATTTTCCTTAGTCTTGGGAACTCTTAGGAGCTGTACAGGACAGGACTGGGGATTCTGGGAAGCAAACAGTCTGTAGATTGGACTAATCAATGCTTCCTTCCTAACACTAAGAAATAGGATAATTGTACATTTTTTCCCAGATTAGTTCATCTCCACACCTATCTTTTCCCTTTTTCATAGTGAGGGATAGCAATATTGAACTCTCTTCTAAAGCACTATGCATGAAAAACTCCATATATAATTAAGATTGTGTTGTTAATGATTATTCCAAGTATAGATGATAAAGAAATCTTTAGCTGTTTTTCAGCCTTTTCAACTAGCATGCTTGTCAAATTCCCTCTTTAGAAAATAAAAAATATCCTATTTCTACTCTAAAATCATTGCTGTAGGGAGGTTTCAAAAAGTGCAGGTAGTCTTATTCCTGTCCCTGGGGTTTGATTGTATCTATTTGTTCTTAATCTACAGATAAATAGTAGTTAAGAATTACTCTATTCAAATGTGTTGCACTTCTCCATTATACTGTAATGGTGCTGCAACAGCTCTTGGATGTTCAAATGTTTGTAAATGTTTGTAAATTTTAACTAAAACAATGAGGTACTAAATCTTAGCTACCAGACACATAAGCAGGCTAAATTATCCAGTGGAGAATTTGCTTATTTGAATCATGTCCAGGACATGAGGAGCCTGATCTGAACATATCCAAGGTCCAACAAATATTAAATATATAACATGATATCTATGCCTTTTTAATCCTGAAGGTGTGTTAGAAAAGAAGCTCTTTTCTAGAGTTATGCCTATGGACAAGACCATACAGAAATAATTTCTTCTAAAATGTCACTGCTGCTTATATTTTTATACTATCCCTTGCTTTATATCCTCATTCACTGCATCTAAATGGCTGCTGATCCTTTATCACCAGTAATGTGGATATTTGAGACTATGTACACTGTGTCTCTTGTTATCTACTATCAGTCAGTATGTCTTGTTTCTATCAAACTGTATTAATTACAAGTCACAAACTATAGAAGAAACTTGCATGAGGACTTCCAAATTTGGGAAAAACTAAATAAAATAGAATTCACTTTTTAGAATCATAGAATAGTTTGGGTTGGAAAATACCTTAAAGATCATCTAGTTTCAGATCCCCTTCCATGGGCAGAGACACCTTCCATTAGACCAGGTTACTCAAAGCCCCATCCAGCCCAGCCTTGAACACTTCCAGGGATGGAGCACCCACAAATTCTCCGGGCAACCTGTTCCAGTGCCTCACCACACTCGCAGTGAAGAACTTCATTCTTACGTCTAATCTAAACCTACCCTCTTTCATTTTACAGCAATGACCCCTTTTCCTGTCACTATATGCCCTTTTAAGGAATCCCTCCCCATCTTGCCTACAGGCCCTCTTTAAGTACTGGAAGGCTGCTATAAGGTCTCACCAGAGCCTTCACTTCTCCAGGCTGAACAACCCCAATTCTCTCAGCCTACCTTTGTAGGACAGATGCTCCAGCCCTCTGATCATCTTTGTGGCCCTCTTCTAGACCTGCTCAAACAGTTCCATGTCCTTCTTATGCTGGGGGTCCCAGAGCTAAATGCAGTCCTCCAGGTGGGGTCTCATGAGAGCAGAGCAGAGGGGCAGAAACACCTCCCTAGCACTGCACAAATCTAACTCCTCTTGTTGATTCCCTTCAAATGCAAGAGATCTTAATTTTTATTTACCTGATGTTTAATGTAATTGACTTGCTTGTCACAGACCTAATATGAACTAATAAAACTAATAAAATGTCTTAAGTCCTCATCTCTTTTCAGCAGATATGCTGCAACAGCAATATCTCATCTACAGAGGAGCAGTGTATATATTTGGAATGTTAAAAAAAAAAAGATTAATCATGATTATAGACAAATTAATTAGGGATATACAAAGACCAAAGGAAGAACTGAGCACAGATAGTCTGAAAAAAATCTAGTTACGCAAATGGTGAAGAAGGGCAGAAGAGAGAGTGTTGTGCTAAGTATCTGAATACATGTTCTTGAAAATAATCTAAATACATGTTCTTATATTTGTTCATTGCAGTAGTTCTACCTTACTTTCTAGATAGCTATTTTCATAAGGTCTTTGCATGAGAAGCTATATTTAGGACCTGGGTGTTCTCCAGACCAATCTCCACTGGGATAGACTTGGCCAAAATCTTTGTATAGTTTTTCTAGAAAGAGTCCTCAGAAATTCTTTTAAGATCTTTACGGTAATAATTTGCCAAGGTCTCTGCAGAGACTCATTCAAATCACGAAATAGCTAAAAAAAAAGTGCTCTTGTGTCCCTTCTTTTGCAACAAAGTAAAGGCTGACAAATTAATTTATGAAGATAGCACCATGACTAAGAGTTAAAACTATTTGTGTAGAACATGTCTATGGGGAAAAAAAATAAATATTAAAAATGTAACTTTTTATTCTTGGACCTGGGTGGGATGGTGTGGGTTTATGTATTTTTGTTGTTCAATGCAGTGTTTATAAGAGTACGTCATTGAGAGATTAATGGGGGTGGACTCAAGCCTCCCCACTGGCTGATTTGAAGTCCAACATACAGATATGGTAACTGCTGGGTCCTCTTTACGTAGACCTTTCAAGGGGTAGTTATTTATATTGTCTTCTTGCAATTACTTTGACAGGGGTTTTGAAAATAATTTAAAGTAGTGGGACAGATTTATAGTTGATTCAACCTAAATATATTTGGGCTTAGTCTCTCTAAAGTGAGACCTGCAAATCAAAACTGAGCTGCAAAAGGAAAAGGTGATGGGGATGATTCAGTACATGGGATTGCTCTGAGCAGGTCACTAAGAAAGTGATGCTCAGGAGTGTGAGGGTGGACAGGGAACATAGGATATCAAGGCTTTAAATGTCTGCTGTGGAATGGGCTGTGCTCTTGCTGGTGTTAACTTACAGTTGAATTTAAGTTAAATGAGGTTACTTGTGCTAAGAGTTTGCCTTAGAAATGGCTAAAACACTGTTCAAAATCAGAGCACTAAGGAACATCGAGACTTCTCCATATCTGAGAGGGGAATAGGAATGAAAAAGGTAAGGAAACCTACGTTGTTGAGAAAATGTCTGAATTTAGAACCTAATTATACTCCCATTGAATACAATTACAAGAATTCCTATTGATTTTAAAAGGAGTATGATTTGGCAACATTTCATCTCCCCAGTCTGCACTAGCTGTTGCATAATGGTGTCTTTTAGACCTATTCATTTGTTTCAACCTTTATTAGAGGACAAAGTGCTTACAGCTGGCAGAACTGGGTGAGGAGAGAAGCCGTTTTATTTATAACACAATTCAAATAAAAGAGTAAACCAGACTATCACAAATACATTCAGAATTGCAGAAAAACTATTATTAAGGAATTTCAAGTTTTTTACTTTCCTATTCTAAACCACCTTTTTTGTAGCTTTGACATTCCTAGTTTTTGGTTTGGTTTGGGTTATTTTTCTTAGAGGAAGACATGAAAACTTATAAAGTCTACACAAAAGTCTTATTTGCCGTTTTGTGTGTTGAACTGGGCTTCACAGTGTTATTGTTTGCTTTGGTTTGCTTGTATTTAGTGTGTAGCTTTTAAAAGCCCTTCATGGCTGGAGAGTTTTTATTGTAAACATAAAACATTAACTTAAACATTAAAAATTTTACAGCTGCTTTTTAGTACATAGATTTTCACAGACACTCAAATACAGTAACTTTTGTTGTGATATTTGCTTTTCCCTGCACCAAAGTTGAATAGAGAAAAACAGAATACTGATAAATTACTTCATGTTTAGATTTTTGAGCTGTAAAAGCAACATTCTTAACATAGAACAGAATTTCTGTTAAGTAAAGCATAAATATTAGTGCTGCCAAGAAAAGCAAACATTCCCACAATTGGGATTTTTATGGGGGTAGGAGAGGTGTTTGGTTTTTCTCCCTGAAACACTTTCTGAACAAATGAAAAACATAAAAAAAAGAATAAAAAAGGAAGAAGAAAAGCAAGTTAATCTGCTTATAGACTACAGCAGCATAATCATTACTCTTCATGTGATATGTCCTTCACAACAGAGCCTTTAGAAATTCTTTGCAAGGCCCGAGACAATAATGACAAAGAAATAAATAGAAACTGTATAGCAGTGTTAATGTTTGGAGTTTTGTGGCGGTACAGAAAACAGCTGTGTCAGATTCAAAAGCAGTGGCTCTTGGGTTGCCCTGCTCTGACAGGAGGTGGTTGGTTTTTGCAAGGAGTGCGCTTAATTCTCAGCCATGTGAATTGGAGAAGCTTCACTGGTTTGAATAGGTCTGCAGGAAATTATAACAGAAAATAAGTTGTATGCAGTGAGGAGCTTTTTAATTTTTTTCTGTAGCAATACCTGTGGGAATTTAACTTTGGCACAGATCTGCTCAGGGAGAGCTACAATCTAGTGGCATTTGACATAATTTTGAACTTCATAGTTAGTAGCGGAAGAGCAAATCTGGGAGGTGGTGTCACTGGGTGCAGCAGTGGTTCCTAAATTAGAGCAGATCAGTTGGTTTTGTATCAGTACCGTTGCATTTTTATAAAGAGAAGTAGCTGTAGGTGCTCATTAGATTACAGGTATTTGTCTGGGTTTGTAACAAATGCAGAGAATGGAATGCATTGGAATAGTGGGGAACATTTGATGTTTTTTTTCCTGTTTGTTTGGTTTTTATACTTCTGGCTTTTTCTTTGATGGAATAATTTGCAGAATTATTACTCTTACAAACCTACTAGCTAACTCAATTTCATCAGCAATCAGTCAGTTTGAATTAAAAAATCTAAACACATATTGGATATAAGAGTACTTTATATGTATGTTTAATGTCCATTTGAATTTCATTTAATGGTGTTATTAAATCTCCATGAAGATAACTTTTTGTGATACAGCAAATAAGTACAATAGGGAAGCATCTTCAATGTACTATAGCATTAACAAATAGATTCATTTTTGTTTATAACATGGAGTTTGCTGGATAAGGTGCTGAACAAATGCATTCTGGTTTTCTGCAAGTCACTGAATTGATCTCTAAAGGTCTGGAGAAAAACCAAAATCAACAAATTAAGAAGACAACAGTATTGCTTACTTCATTCTACTTCAAACACAGGAAAAGCATATGTTGAAGTTTCCAGGGGCTGTTGAAATGTGTGTTTCTTTGACATTCTTTGTTATTATGTGTGTATTTTTTTTACGGAATTTAACAACTCAGTCTAGCACTGTTTGGCAAAAAAACTAGCAAAATCTCACAAACTATCAGTTTGCTTGTCTCGGAGGGATCACTTGATGGAAATGACTGTCAAAGGCATTTAGTTTGTATTTGCCAGTGTTTTTTATAGATAGGATTAACTAAAAAAAGCTAAGTAATGTGCAAACCCATTTACTGAAAAATTTCTGATTTAAAAAATAACTATCTGAGAAAATGTGGTGCTAGTGCTGTATTGGATCAAGTTGGGGGCGGCTGTTGGTTCATTTTCCTATAGCTACTAAATAACACATGTAATCCTTCACTGATAGCTTTTTAAGTCTCTGTCTCTTTCTTCAAAAATTCAAAGTGAAAATGCAATCATGGTACTGCTCACCTGTGTGTCTCATCAGGTACACACTGATATGGGTCTTCTGATAAGCAGAAATCCTTTTTTGATACTTGTAGGAAAGCCATGGCAATGAATTCCTCTTTCCGTATTTTGCCCCTATGTCATTTAAGAAACAAGTGCACCAGTTATTAATTTCCCTACTTGTCTTTCAAGCTTGAGTAACTAACTCCAATATCTGGAAAGAGCTACCTACGAAGCGTTATTCATTAGGACAGGTGGTTCGAGCGTGGAATAATCACCATTGCAGATTTATTCCATGGAGGGATAAGCATAACTGCACAGTGCAGCCAGGCTCCCAGCAGCAGCACAGGTCAGGGAGGTGGCATGTGTCTTGTAGAAATACCAAGTCAAACACACTAGTCATATTGCTCTCTGCAAGAGAGCTCAGGTTCTGGTGACATCTGTCACAGTATGTCTTACATTCGAAGTAGCAGGTAATATTTCACAAATAAAAAATCCTGGGATAAACAGTGCTTTTTCCTGTCTAGAATGGTTCTGGTGTTAGTAGGTTGGACAACTATTTCATGAAACACATTCAAATAAATTGAGTAAGCTATCCAAATAACCACCTGCTCCTAACAAAGAAACAAAGTGCAAATAGAAATCTTCAAACTTTCAAGGAATTTCTTTCAAGTACTGCTTTTCATAGCTATGGACACAGATGGATATGTACATACAAAACTTCTACACGTAAACACAGATGCCAGCCTAGTAGAAAATCTTTTCAGTGAGGGGTGGTGATACAGAGAGAGGAAAGTATGATGATAGGAAATTCTACAACCACGGAATAAGGAAAGCTTTCCTACACACAAGAAGTCATGCAGGCTAAAAAAGCAAACTCATAACAAAGGTGTAGGAAGACCTGTATTTTATTTACTTTCCTATAAAATTTATTTTCATACATTTATGTATCTATGTGTCCATGCATATATGCTGTCTATACACATAAATACATAACACATGCATATATGATGTGCACATATTTATTTTAAGTAAGCACTGTTGCATTTATATAACATGTAAATTACTGGTTAGAGGTAGATAAAATAATTGGTTCACATGGTAAGTGAAGATGTTTTACATGTGCTGTTACAGAAAGTGTGCTGCTACAGAGCATTTGAATCACAAGATTCATTACTGTGTGTGTAAAAACTGTGTGTATAAAACTAAAAGAGAGACTTCATAAATACATGTACAAAATGGAAATTGCATGAGTTGTTAACAAGACATGATATTAACACTTATAACTTAACTAAAATCATTAAGTCGTCAACCTTTTCACTGGGTTTAGACAGGTGCCAAACATTGCTGTAATTTGCTCTTAACTTGCTGTGTAGGGACTGTCTAGAGATGAGTAGAACTTTGTTGTGGGGGTTTTTACTGTTGTTGTTTTCTTTTTTAAACACCACTTTCTTTGCTGCTTTGAGAGCAGTGTCTACTGTCTATATTACTCCATCCCAGTGAGGTTCAAGTGTTTGTAGTTCCCCTAATTAGTACTCCAACTCAGGAAAGATTAAGGACTCTTTTGAAAGAAAAGCATGGCAACCTCTAGTAACTGATCACCTGGTTTTCATTAATCTGCTTGAATTTCCTTGTCTCCTCTTCTCTAATAGTTTAGTAGAGAAGTGAGTTTTTTTGGAGTATTTGTTTTGTTTACTTGAGCAGCACCTTTTGACTTGCAGACAGACAGCACATCCCCCCCATGCCAGAGATAGTTTTGTGTTGGTTGAACCTGTGGTCTACATGAAAGGTCTCTTTCTGCTGTTAACACCAAGAACCTGTCTTTGAGGTTTGCGGTACGTGCATGTTTTTTGACCTCATGAGCTTCGCTACTCTGTCGATGTCTAAGGGGGGGGAGGGGGGGCTGTTTAACAGCTAATATACTTTGAGGAAACTGAGGTTCCAAATAGAGGTATCCTTGTGTTGACAAAACAAAGCACAAAATCACTGCTCTTCCACTGTCTGAGCAGTTACTTTGCTTACACTTTGGATTTTAAATTTGTTTTACAGACAATAATTTTAAAAGTTTCAGAAATTTGTGGTGATTTATATCTGAGTTTGTAGTTACTTAAGATGCAAGAGGCAGGTGGTGAACTCATTTGATGAACTTTGATGTTTTGATATAAGCCTGTAACTTCACGGAAACTTCCTATCCACAATTATCATGTCCAAGGAGTGCTGACTTCCAAGATACTGCTCCTCAATAAATAAATAAATAATCTGGTAGAAAACAAAGGCACAAAGGGAAGAAAGCAATTAAGTAAAATTAAATATAGTAGTAAACACTCAACAATATTGATTGTAACACATATTATGCCTTATAATTTTAGTTTACATAGTGCTCTAATTTGCACTGCGTGTTTCCAGTTTTGCATGCTCTGAGGTTGGCAATTTTACATGCTAAGTAAGGTGTATATACGTATAGCTGTATTAACCTGGGGGAAGTTCAGCCCAAAAAACTTCATGGGTGGCTCCTTTCCTCATAACATTTCTTTATTTTTTTAAAAAATGGATATTTCAGTATTCTCTTGTATTTCCTCTAAGTCCAGGCTCAGACCTTGTAATTCTTGGCATTCCTGTTTTGTAAGTGCGTCCTTTGTTTATTTTACATTAAGGCAAATACTGCCTTAATGTAAATGCCTCTTACCTTTATGGTATTATCTAGTGTGCCTTTATTATTACATATCATAAAGGAAAGCACAGTTGTGTTAAAATTTATCCAGATGAACAGTAAGGCAGATATGTGAAAGAAAAAATTTTCTCTGTTTTCTAATCTTGAACATCTTCCCCTATATTCTGTGGCAATGGAGTCAATTCACGTACTTGGGTTGTGTTCAGTTACTACGTAAGTGATAAGCCGTTTAATACTCAAGTAGGTGTTTTTACACTGACATCTTAGTGAGGTGCTCAGTTTTACAGAATGATGATAGATCTGTTGTAAAAATGAAATAGTAAATGTTAATGTGCTAAACTAAATTTATTATACTTTATTTCCAGGGAAAAATAATTTAGATCACTTTCAATGTTTCACATATTAACTGTGTGAAAACGTAGCTTACCATGTCCACATCAAAAATCTTTTGGATGCAAAAGAGCCATGATATCACCTGTGGGGTTTTTGCCTTCTAGTTAACATATAGGAGGTAGTTTGTAGCTGAGCAATATTAGTTGCTGCTCCTAAAAGAATTAGTTTCAATGGAAGCTAGTAGAACTGCATAGGTACAGAAGATCTTTGTATGGTGTTTCTATAGAATAGCGCATATGACTTTCATTTTCTGTTTTCTCCATAAGAAAGTTTTTGGATGTTGCCATGAATAATAATTCATTACTTATATGAGACAGACAACAAATATTCTTCAGGAGTAAGAAAAATGCAATAGTTTGCTTTGTCTGACCAGTTTCTCTCAGTTGTATTCAGGAAATTATAACCTCTTTGGTCTGACAAACAACAAAAATATCATTGTGATAGTCAGATGAAAATTGGCCATTCAGGAAAATCATTAATTCTATGGCTCTTTGGTAGGGAATGTGGTTGGCACACTACTGAGATCAGGTGATCATGCGGTAAAGATTTAGCCTATCGTGAACATCTCAGATAACAAGGATGATGTTAAACCATTACCAGTCAAAGAAGGAAATTTATATTTGCACGCAACCAAAAAGTGTAAAAATATGTTCTTAAAGATTTTACTATCATCTGTTTGCACAGTATTTACAGACAAAAAACCCAAACCCCACTTTATTTCTCTCTTTGAATCTTCTTGCCATTGGTTACTTACAACTTACAGTGTTAACTGTTAACTGTATGGGTGGGTTTGAATTTATAATAGTTTGCAGGTGGTTCTCACTGTTTTTCTTTCCTTTACTGTCTTTTTGTTTGTTTAAAGAAATCACAGTGAATGTGGTTTCTTTATCACAAATGAACCTTGTGAATGTAGCAGAATAGTTTATCATGGCAAGGAAAGACAAGGAAAGAGAAACAAGACCAAAAGACAAAGATTGAATATAGGTTCTATTAATTAAGGATAGCAAATAATTTATACCTGAAATCACTTATACAATTCTAATAAGAATATTGTTGAAAACTTATAGATGGGAAAATATTTTCTTAGGTAAGATTAAAATTTTAGTTCCAAGATAAACCTATTTTTGACCTTATTTTTGTGTGAAAATGTATTTTCTCCATCGCATTTGCATTAGAGAAATGTGCTTAGCAGAGTCTGCCTAAATTTTACACATACAAGTCAGTATGGTTCTGATGTGTGGCATGTTTTTGTGCGTGGTTTTTGTTGTTTGGGGTTTTTTTGTGTTTTTTTTGTGGTTTTGTTGTTTTGTTTTTTTTTTTTTTTTTAAT
>JANIJG010001100.1:0-35145 GCA_024611175.1 Megaceryle torquata | reverse complement strand
CCTTTCCTCTCCTCTCCTCTCCTCTCCTCTCCTCTCCTCTCCTTTCCTTTCCTTTCCTTACCTTTCCTTTCCTTTCCTAACTGCCATATATGCAAACCACATGCAGTGATTCTGGGTGTGACCAGTCAGGGATGCTTTAATTCATTTTCACAGAGATAAAGTGGTAACCAGAACACCTCTTGGCTTTAAGGACCAAAATTTAATCAAGAATTTTACTAAAGCCAGGAAACTATTTAACCATATATTTTGGTCCAAATTCTTTGATGTTGGAGAGCTAGATTCCATATTTCAGTAAGATTTCATATTTTCTGAGGCCGACCAAATGTTCTTTTCGTGTTTTAAACAAAGTAAAGAAGGGCTATTTATATACTGAAGATCTCTGTAAGTGTCTGGAAATAACATGTCAAGGTTTTTAGAAGGCAAATATTAAATATGCAGATATGTTTTAATAGACAGTTAAAAGAAAGAGCCTATTTAAAAACTACAAAGTCTTACCGCATTTATTCAGTCACTAACACTGGCCAGTTCCTACTTTTGAACAATTTAAGAGCAATGTTGGGTTTTTAAGATAGCTTCACACTGCAGTGTAGCTGGAGGTGGCCAGCCCTGGAGTAAAGTGGAACCACACTGTGTGTGTATGACAGAAAAAGGGGTAGCCATACTGCATCCAAATGAAATGAGAGAAATGGTTTTAAAAGTATAATTTATATTTACCCCATCTGGATCTCGATTACAATTGCATAGTCTGGAACTGTGCCAAGACACTGAAATTAATATTTCAAGTGTGGAGGGAAGAAAAATGAGATATTGTTTGGCTGGGCTGGTAGTTTTCTATAAGCCATGAACTCAGGAGAATTCAAAGAACCTACTTTGAACCTTTAGCCAACCTCCCAAATACAGATGAAGAGACTTTAACTGAAAGTCTTAAATACTCAACAGAATATGTAAAAAAAAGGCTCTAACAAGGAAAAGGCATGATGACATCTTTGAATGTTATTATGGGGTTAGTAAATGAGAAAGAAGAATCATTTATATTCAAAACTGGAGTTTAATCTGAAGAACCCTAACCATCAGTGAAGTCTGTTAGGTAAGACTTCTTCCATGACTTACCTAAATTTAGAAAGTAAGCATGTCACTCCATCATTTAAAGATGGGCAGCTGGGGCCGTAGTACACCTTAGGTGGTCTCTTGGTACTGGCAGCACACAGCTCTTCTGTAGGTGCTGGATATTTTTAGGGGTTTGGGCTATTCCAGAGCATGTCAAAGGGCACCAGGGACCAGTGTATCAGTGATTGCACTGAGCTCCTGTAGTAACCCAGCTAAATCTTTCTTGGCTCTGTTGACTGCATTAATTGAGTTTCCATGGATGTTATAGACACTTATACACCTACCCAACCTGAATGACTTACATTTAAATATCTTATCATAATGTGAATGCCATCCTGAGTTTCAGCAGTAGGTTCAAGAGTCTCAGCAGATCATAGAATGGTTTGTGTTGGAAGGGACCTTAAAGATCACCTCACTTCACTGTTAGAAGTACAATGTAACAAAGTACAAGCCTTGTATTATTTTACTATCATTGTATTAAGAGGGTATTTTGATAATGCTGGGTTTAAATTACCTAAAATTAATACAACATTTGCCTATTAACACTGAAACATGTTGATCTAGCAGGGCAAGCAAACACATCTAGTCCCTGTTTGCAGTCAGTCTGGCTTTCCTCGTCTGCCCATGGAAAGCTATCTCTGAATGTCATACATTCAATGTTTTACGATGCATCTTTTTCATTAGCATAACTAAAGCTAATTTGGGCATATATTGTCAACAGGTTTGATTCATGGTTTGTTAAACTGCTTCTTACAGTTGTATATTATCTCACATAATTTCCAGTGCTGTCATAAACTGTTGAATATATTAAGGTCTACTAAGAGGGTCTAAGGTTAAGAGAGAGGCTTACATACCTCGTTCAGTAGACAGCCTTTGCAGTAGACCAGTGTCCCGCAGGGTGCTTGAGATTTTTGGTTCAGCAGTGACTCAGGAAAAAGAGTCATGTAAGCAGCTTCCAGCACTTGGTCTTTTCTCAAAGGTTTCCTCACTAATTCCCAGCTCATCATGGCCCTCATCAGCCTGTGTAATGTGCTTATCACACGCTCATTTTCAGCTTTTGATTTGGCCAGGCTGTCTGCTGGGGAAGGTTTCCTCTGGTAGATGTCTCCAGGTACATGAAGAAGTGAGTTCTAAGTGTTGCTAATAAAAAATCCTTTAATCCACTTTAACAATGATAAATTGGAACTGAGAACTCCTCCTTACCTTACAGATACATCTAGTTCAGAATTTCTCGTAAGTCAGGAAATCATTTTACAGCAAGAGAAAAGTCCTAAATATCCCAATGTGGGTGATGGGAATTGAAGGCCAAATGCTACCACTTGCTGGGTATCTGAAGCACCTACTGATGACTGAAGCATGCATTGACATGGCTAGTTCATAGCAAATGCACTCCTTTTGACCATTATTTTTATTCTTAATTCACCCTGGTATATCCCTTTTAATTTTCCTCACATTGGAGGATGCACCTTTCATCAGAGCATGATGAAAGGAAGTAGCTGATCTGGGACACAGAAATTCAGATTGAGGAAAGATCTGGCTAAAATGTACTTTCCTGGATTTAGATGGATTTGCTCCATTGTCTTGATACTAAGTACTTCACGCCTAAAATCTGTGCTATTATCCACCTGCTAGTCTGTATTTTATTTCTGCTTCTACACTGAGGAACACAGCATGATCAGATACAATGAAAAATGAAGTCTTTTTATTCTTCTTCTTTCCCCAAATCATGTGAGTTTGAGCTAAGGGCTCATCCACAGTGGATTGTGCCTCTTGTAATCCCTACAGCTCTCTTTCAATAGTGACACTTGAACGTTCCCCACAGCGCAGCTCATTGCAGCGTTCCACCAGGCACAAAGTCATGTGCAGGCAGTAGGAGGGCCCTCAGAAGTGCATTAACCCTACCTGGCCTTACTGCTGGGGTCCTTCTTGGAATATCTCGGGTACCTCTTACGTGCCATCATCCTATGTGACCTGGTCAGGCTTTAGGAGGCAACACACATTCCAGTACCTGATTTCCAAGCATCCATCCGTTACTTGCAAGCAAATGTAGACTCATTGTTTCGTGTCTGATTTTGCAAATCTGGCCCCAGCAGCAGTTTTTGTGTGCATCAGTATGCTAACATCTGGCTTTTTCCTGGCTTGGCAGACAGTCGTATCATTAAGCAGAACCAAACTCTGCATTGATATGGCTGGAGATGATCCTGCACCGATTTCCAAAAGGACAGTCGGGCTGTTGGCAAATTAGATAGTTGGAGAAATTCTCCATCTCTCTTCCTTTTCGTGATGTATCGGGGAATAAAAATGAGGGGAAAGCAGAAAACAAACTAATGTGAATGTAATTCCCAAATTTCAATCTTCTGTATATTATGGGTCATTACCCGTTAATTTGCTAAATGGCAGTTTTCTATGAAAGAAAAGTTTTGTTTAGCTGTATAATGATGACAGATGATGTAATTAGTATCATCCCCGCATTGAAAATGATAAAAGCATTTCTTTTGTGTGTCACTGCTTTTAGACAGTATAATATCAAAAATGATAACAGTATGAAAATTGCACCGGCCGCTTTTATATTGTGCATGTAGAATACCTCGGTGATATGATACAAGTAATGACAGGTACTTTGCCATGTATTCATTTTCTCCACTCTCTAGCCTTTATATTACAGTGAAATTAAAGCACAGCACTAAGCAAACCAGACGTGCCTGAATGCAGACCCATCTTAGGAGACTGTAAACGGCTCGAGTCCCTTTACTATTGCTGGTTGTGATAATTAAGCGATTATAAACAGGGGTTTTGAGGGAGAACATTGAATCATTTTTCAGTTAAAGAAGTTGGGGGAGTATTTTAATTTCAGGCCACATTTGTTGCTTGAAGTAGTTTTAATTATATTCTGTATAAGTACTTGCCCCATATCCTGGTCTTGATAGTGGTAGATATTCTCATTTAAATATAAATAAATGCCAAACTTATTTAACATGGAAAAGTGACTGCTGTGACTGTGTAGTAACAATTTTCTCTTTGTTGCCATGGTTTGGATTTTTATATAAGCTTTGCAAATATAATAAAGCTAATGGAGCTCTTCATCCAAGGAAATGGGTATATTCAAGAAAATAAATTACATTTTGCAAGCTAATGAGCTCTACTAATTGTGTTTATCCTTGTGAATTAATACAATTTAAGTAAATCTATCCCCCAAAATCAAGCATTTGATTGCATTTTAGCTGCGTGGAAATCAGAACATCCGGATCAAATCTGAGTTTACTGGATATCCAAGGGGTAGCAGGGAAGGTTAATTTTCATTGACTTGTACAGCTGGTGCTGGCTCCTAGTAAAGCAGGAAAAGTTAGACTTTGAAAGTTGTGACGTTCATATTTTTCTTTTTTTTTTAATTCAGCTACTTCCCACACAGGCAGATTTTTCTACAAAGAGTTGTGTGTAATAAATCCTATGTAATACGATGGCAGGCATGTACAAGTCATGCTAATTAGCCCACATGCCCACAGGACAGGATAAAGGAAGGAAGGAAAAGGGAATAACAGTTGTACTTTTTAAGAGACAACTTGTCTTCACCCACGTCTCTCTCTCCCTCCCTTTTCTCACACTTTCCTTTGCCAGCATTTGGATTTATTTTCTTTTCTTCTTCTAAACAGGTTTTCATTTCAGTGAGGCTTTCTGGGAGATGTAGGACAGATTAGAAAACTGTGTATATTCTGGCAGATTTTAGACTGTTCTTCAGTTTAGCTTTTGGGAAGGATGTCAGGCAGTAGAGAAAATGGTCAGTTTGAACGCTTGAAATGCTGCAAATACCCCCGAAAACTCACAAGAAAACTCTGTTGGTCAGCAGCAACAGGCAAGCAAGTGCTGGCCAAGAGGTTTGGGTAGCAAAAGAGGGTGAGAGCAGGTGTCACCAATGGCTCCTCACCAAGACAGTTTAGCTCACCACGTGTTGGGCTGATGCCATTTTTAACACCGTCAGAGAATGCATGCCTGAGATGAAGTCTGAGCCTAACTGACTGTACTTCCTTGGTCCTGACTGCACTGTAGCCCTGCTTTTTTATCCTGACAGATCATTTTCAAGGCTGATGCAGGAGTCCCAGCAGTTAACAGCCGTCACAGATTCCTCAGATAGAGCAGGCATGAGATCAGAGCTCTGCTGTTTCTCTGCAGCAGGCCCTTCTTCATTTAAAACCAGGATTGGGAAGCAGAGCCAGACAGCCCTTCTCAGCTGCTGAAAAAACAGCATCTTAAAGATGGATAGCAAACACAAAAAGGGGCTCAGAAATCAAATTGTTTGTATATTGCAGCTCCAGTAAGAGCTTGGATGATCTTTCCCAGCCTGGGTACTGAAACAAATATGCTCCTTCCATCTCTTGCATTCAAGTGCTGAGAAGGGCTGTTAGAACTTGTCTTCTAGGTGGTTTGGATTAATTACCTTTGTGTAGTGAGAAGAGCACAGCTGCTCAGTGTAGATGTAGTTGCACTGTTATAAAGATTCTTAGAATAATTTATCCGGGACGGAATAAAGAAGAAAAAATGGGAGTGATAGTACTATCACACCTGTAAGGTGGAGTAACTGTGTCCAGACCAGGAATTGAATTGGAATAATAACTTTGACTGAAAAAAAAAATTTTAGTCTTGTAAACGAAATATTTCTATAAGGAAAAGTCTTGATGCACAGGGCTGTTCTGAATTCCACAGATTCCCAGCTCCACAAGTAGGCATTGACAAGAGATCATAGCAACTCAAGAGGAGCCATGCCACAGATATGTAAGTGTAGGGTCCCAAAGTACATGTTAATGAAACCATTATCTTGTCAATGATACGGAGTATAGAGCTATCTTCAGCGGAGGTTACTATGATTTTTCATAGAAGAACAGGGAATTTAGTGACATTTTTATTATTTAACATCACATCACCATTAAAAAGCAAAGAGAGGAAGCCAAAAGTACAGAAACCTTTACATGAAAAATATTGCTCACCTCTGATGGAAACTATAGACAGCTGGGAGAAAAGGATCTGGAGTTTGTTCAGTTCTTGGCATTAAAAGATTTTTATAGTAGTAGTTTAAAAGTTATCCGTTGCAGCAAAAATGGATCTCAGAAACGAGTATAGCCATGATATGATAGTTTTGGGCTGCTGACTTACTGCACAGACCCTTGCGCATCAGCGAGAGTTAAAATCAAAGTAGAACCTTAGTTTTGAACTTCTTTTTTCTACAGCATTTGAGTCAGATCTTCAGTGTTTCATGTCTCACTGTGTGGGGTTGTAGGGGTCGCTTCTCAGGCCCCGTTGACACCATGCAGTTGTATTGTAGAATTGTTTCGGCGAAAACAGAGCTTTGATACGTCATGCAGGTTGCCTAGTGACTCCTGCAAAGTGCTGACCACCCCAGGTCTGAGAGAAGAGATACCGATACGGAGCTGAGCTCTATTATGGGTTATAAAGCTGGGACAGGTTTGAATGATGGAAGGAGTTCTGGCAGGCTCTTAGCTCTCATCAGCTGGGAAAATGGAAAATGTTTATTAATAAGAACCTTTGACATGAAATGCATGATATGTGCCCCCTGTACTAGGCCCATGATTAATAATATTAATTATGGGAAGTTCATTACAGTCTCATGGGGATGCGATACGTAATTCAGCCAGCGTTTCATTGTAAATTACCATTAATGTCCACTTGAAGTACAGTAACTATCTATAGCAATGCAGAAGGAGCTGCAGTCAGTATGTGCAATAACATCACCTTCTCATTAAATGATGGTAGACTTTTAACTAAAAGAATTAGAGACCTATAATCATTTCTCCCATGTTAAGTCTTTTCTCTGCCTGGCAGTGCAATATCTGTTGCGACTAACCTACTGCTGCTACAAAAACTTTCCTCGGTGATGTTAGAAGAGTCTAACTCCTTGCTGATTTTACAAAGGAACCAGACAATTTTAAAATTTGGTTGGAAGTAGTCTTGATTGCAGTTTCATTAGCAATTAAAAGAGCATGTAACCTAATGGTTTTTCCACCCTGGTCCAGAGAAATTATGCACAGTGGGGCAGCTCTTCAGTTAGTGTAAACCATCAGCGATGTAATGAAAGCAATGAACCTTCACTGATTTTCACTGAGAATCTTGTCTGCTCCAAATTGTTCAAACATACGCCTTCCTAAGGCTATGCTTTATTGTTAACTTGTTTAATAATGAAAAAATATTTCGTCTTACTTGAAATTCCTTTTCCTTAGCTTACCTTCCAGGAATCCCTTTTGAACCTGCCACTATCTGACCTTAATTTCTTCTGAACCACACATGCTGACTCACCTTCATACAAAAAGCCTTATATACAGACATGGCTTCTTTTCATCCTTACGTAGCATCTTGGAAACCAACAGATACTCAGAGCCACTGCCTCCTGTGGTGGAAATAGCCAGGAGAACCATAGCCATGGTGGCCCCAAATATGTATGCTTTAAAGCAGCTGGGGAAGCAGCTGGTGGCACTGTGGGAAACATCATGCAGATGCTTGAAATCAGCTGAAGGACAGAAGTCTTCATTAAAAGATCTATATTAAAATGCATAGGTGTATAAATAGAGATCCAATCAAACCAGAAAAAAATAGAAGAGGAAGAGTACAAAAAAACAGTGTTTTTTTCTTTCTGGAGGAAGTTGGAAGATTGACAAGTTATTATCCTTATTTATTTGTTTGGATTGCAGCAAATTTTTGAAATGCAAGGCTCCCCTTGGGTGATTGTGTCCAATCTCCTGCAATCACAGGTAACTGTGTGGACTTAGGAGAGTCCAAGAATCACTTGCCTTATGTGCCAATACATTCCAGTGACAACAGAATACTTTCTCTCTGAAATCTATGACCTGTAGAGAAAGACAGAAAGTCGTAGCTGTACTGTGCCAAAGGAACACAGGAAGAAAACGCAAGAGCTTCATTAGCAGCTTAGGTCCTCTGAGTTTTCTCTTTGTGTACCTGGGAATTTATTCAGTTTTCTTTAGTTGCCTACCTAAACTGAATCTGACTCGAGAGAATTGTAAATCAAAATAGCTCTGCAAGCGGCTGTACTCGAGAGCTGGTTAGGAGCCTGCAGCCATTTGGCACCGAAGGATGCAAGTCGGCAAGATCCAGCACCTGTTGGGCTCGAAACACTTTTCTTAGAATTTGCACAGCTGACCAAGTCCTGGGGGAAAGGCAGCAGCTGCCAGGCACCAGTGGTTAAATATAGGAAATGGAGAATGCCACATCCAACTGGAAAGGGAAGGAGGGAGACAGGAATCTAGCCGCAGTGAAAATTCTTCTTGGCGAAAATGGCCCTGGGATGATCAGGTATTGAAGGCTTTTACACCCCCTGTTTTCTCTCTTGTCCGTGACTGCACCTGCACGTGCGCGCTGCGTCAGCCCTGGATAATGTCGGACGCTTGGTCAGCATTGACTCTATTAACAAGCATCACTTCGGGAATATTTTTGAGTAGTGTGTGAGGTCCCTGTCTCTCACTGCAAGTCATGTATAGTTGCTTAATTTAACTTGATTTTTTGTAGCACTTTTAATAGCAAAAATGCTGTGAAAAACTTAAATATGAAGCAATACGGCTTTAGCACAGATTATATTTGAAAAGGACATTCAACCTCTAATCTTCTACTGAGATCAGGAAGTAAAGCAAAAGGAAGGACAACCTGGAAGATAACATTTTTAATTCTGATAATCTGCAGTACTTTAATTTCACCCAGGCATTTACACGGCCCCTTTATTGAATAGTCTGAGTGTTCCTTTTGCTTTAGCTGGAGGACTTTTAAAGAGGAAGAAAAAAGCAAAACCCTTTGCTTAAGGTGGTTAAACCTTTCAGGTGGTGCCAGACATCCTTGCAGAGAAAACAGTGTAAAATTGAGGAGACTCAGCTACAGATTGAAAGATTATTTCTTCTGTTCTTCAGACAAACACAACAAGAGACAGCAAGAGGAAAGAACTGGGAGGAAGAAAGAAACTCCCATTTTGCTTTATTTGCACGCTGCACACATCTGTAAGAGAGGCTGACAGCACACAGGTGTGGAACAGCCTCCAGCCCTGGCTTACCTCTGTGTTCTGGGAGGACATCTGGCCAGCACACTCTCTTCTACTCCCACCCCTTCTCCTTCGCACTGGGCTGTGGCAGCTCAAGCTGGCTGAGCCCGTCGTGGTGATGATATCATGCAGTTAAAATTAATTCCAAAGCTGGTCAAGCTTGGAATCAATTAGACAGGAGACAAAAAAGGAAGCTGAGAAAGAGAGAAAAACAGACCAGGTGTGAAACAGCATGCAAGGAGAGAGAATAGTGGGAATGGTCCTAAAGGTGGCTTAGGGTTTGATTTAACACAGAGGATCTGCAGGTGACAGGAGCTTCACAACACTGCACAAATCCCTTCCATCTTCAACTCTCCCTACAGGGTTTCACTAACTGCCTCTTGACCATACAGTCAAGACAGCATCCAAGGCTCAAGAAGAGGGTGTTTCTTTCCACTTCAAGGACCAAACATAGATGGACATAAAGATTCCTTGGCTTAATATACAGCAACCATCTCACTTTACCTCATTCCCTATTCTTGACCTTGCTGTTGAGCATAACTCAGGCCCGGGAACAGGTAGTGCTGAGCAGGCATCATGCTCTTCGTTCACAACCTCAGCATCTGCTGCTGCACGTTTGGGCCAATAAATCACAAATGTTGGGAGGAAAGGACCACCTTCCTGCCGCATGTCCTGACAGCAGTTCCCCCAGCGGGTGTCTGATCCTTGACTGAACCTCAAGGCACTGCCATATGCAAATAGTAGTAATCTCTGGTTTGTTGTTCCTCCAAAGTCAAATGCATCTGCATGTGTCTGTCTGCTTGGAAGCTTAAATAAGCCCAGTTGAGGTTTGTTTGCTTTTGCAAGCTTGATTCATTAGCTTGATTTCCAGAATGTGTAAAATACTTCCCAGTTGGTCAGAATGGCTTTTTGCTGCCTGTCTCCCAGGTTTGCTTTAGATGACTTTTTGGATCTTGGATGCTGGCCTGCTTAATTGTAAAATAACTGGCTTCTAACTCTGATACTTGTAAGGTTTTCCTTTTTCTCCAGCATTATTATCTCAGATACCTCATGAACAACATCAGAAAGAGTTAACTTACAGCTTTATATATCAAAGCAGGTATAAAGGAAGGAACAAGTATTTTAGTAAACCAGTGTATTTTAGAAGCTTTTTTATCAGACCACTCAGGTATACTTCAATATAATAATCCCTAGCAGGACTATCAGAGTTTCAGACTCTACCAACTTTTACACCTTGCCAGCAAGTTACCTCGGTTTATTTTGTGCAGCTGCTCCATTCTACTGTTGTTACTTTTTTTTTATTTACATGCAAGTACTTTACAGATAACATTTAGAACAAGAAAAGACGAAATAAAAGGTTGCTGCACCAGGCAGTCAGTGAATTATGAGTACCTCTTTGGTACCTCTTGCAGCTAGGAATAGTGCTTTTCACTAAAATCAGTGGGAATACATCCTTCCTAAATTGCCATACCCGGTCAAATGCATTTGCAGAGCTCTGCCCCACAGTGTTACATGAGACTTCAACTACTTCAGCTACAGCAGGGAAAATTATGATTAGGGTCTTGAATCTGTTTCTAAGTGCTGGCTCTAACTTTTCCACATATACTGTTAGCCCTTGAATAGCTCACCAGCCAGTCCCCACCTATCATCAGTGGAGAAAGAAGCATTGCTAGAGGGCTGACCATCTTTTCTGTTGATTGTAAAGCAAACTTTAGCAACTGGTTTGAGATAGGAGTGTGACATTTGGATGCTGAGTTCCAAGCCTGGTACTTCTTGCAGACTGCCTTACAGGTCTCTGTTTCCTCATTCACCTTATCCATAGTTAAGGGGAAGAGGTAGTTCTAGGGTTATTTCAGATTCCAAGTTCCTCCAAAATGCAAGGCTTGGGCTTCTGTATTTCTGTTAGAAGTTATTTGAACAGTTCAGAGGTCCCTTCCAACCTAAATTATTTTGTGGTTCTGAGTGTAAATTTTTGAACAGTTCCTTAAAATTAAAATTAGGTGGGGAAAGGCATAACTTTCAACTAGTCACAGAGCTACTTTAAATGTCTTCTTTGAAAGTTTCCCTTTGTCTGCTGTCTGAATTGTGCGCAGTTTGCCCTCCGGGGTCTATTTGCGTTCTGTTGGCAAATCAAGTCCTTAGAGATGTGAAAAAAAATGCTGGGAATATTTTTTTTCTTAAGCCTCCTGTCCAGAACAAAGATCTAATAGACACTTTTCTCATGTTCAAGCCTGTTAGACATCCTGTATGTTCCCGTATGAGAAGCTGGTATGTTTGATGCTGGAGTCAGTACTATCTGCTGTGTTGGGTGAATTAAGCCCCTCAGACCACATCTACACTAAGAAATTAAGTACATACAAGATGGGTCCGTAATGCAGAGATCCAGGTGGCACAGAACAGCCCGTGTCCTTCTTGTTAAACTGACCTACTCATCAAGAGGGGGTGCCTGCATGTAAGTAGATGCTGGGAATGATCCCTGTCCTGTTGGGAAAATGTTATTTGGCCCAGACCAAAACTGCATGAGGAGCAGAAGAGTATTCCCTGGCAGCATGGAAATTGCTAGTACAGATGTATCCTTGGGGAGCCCATGCTTACAAACTCCTACTCATGATCTCCAAATAAATGTAGAGTCTTCCTTCCTCACAGTGCATGCTTTTGTGGGTTGTTTCATTGGCTTGGGGATTTATTTATTTTTTTGCTTTTCTCCCATTGTCTCTCTGAAAATGGTTTATGTTTTGTTCTATTGCGAGTTCTGCTCATTAGGCCTTACTTCATAGAGTCTCTATGATGCTTTCCATCAAATTTTCCTGATTCATTAGGACTGGAAGCGACAGCATGCTGTTCCTTCAGCCCACATACAGACAGTGTCAGATGGACAACATCCTCTGTAATATCATCTGCCAGTAGAGAAGCTGAACCTTTAACTTGAAATGCTGGCTCTTTGCCCAAATTAAATAAATGAGTGTAGAGTGGTTGCCGTGGTTTCTGTGAATGAACCACTAGAGGGAGGTATGGTAGACTTCCCTTATTTTATTTTTACATTTATTTCTACTGTACACAATTTTATGTACTTTACACATCCAGTCTTTCTAGTCCTTCTCTCTTCCATAAACTAAACCCAGTTTTTATACAACCCTCACTTGTTGCATCCTGACCGGGCTATTGGTTATGGGCTGTTCATCACAGACATCGTCTCATGGCTTCATTTTTATGAGGCATCTAGTAAATTGTCACTGTGTTTGAAAAATGCATTACATTTTCACATAGCATGAAATAGAGGATTTTGTAGTTCATGTTAGTAGCCAGAATTCTGCAAACATTCCCCCTCGGTAAGTTTTAAATGCCACAGAAGCAGGCAGTCAGACATTGCAATGGCATGTTACTTCATGTAAAGATTTTTATTTTTATACTTTCAAAACTAAAAAAACCACTGCCAGCAGTGGGAATTGATCAAACCGTAACATTTGTGTGTGACGCCCTAATAGATTCTATAATGCCGTTAGCTTGCCTTACAACATGGCAGCTAGACAGGCGTATTAGCCGCATCCTTTTACATGCAGACCTTGCTGTTAAATCGTGTTTGGCTAATCTTCCCTTAGGGGAAATTGGATTTCAGCCCCTCTCCCACCTCAAAACCCACTGTAAGATATAAAATTGGTTTTTAGAAGTCTCTTTTTCTCTAAGGCACTTTAATTGGCATAAGGTAGTTGCTCCTATAGAGAGAATATTGATTAGCATTTTTATTTTGCTATACTTTAAAGTACACTACTTCCAAAAGCATTTCATGAAATACCAAGGCAATAAACCTAGCAATAAAAGGCCAGAATGCAGACTGACTTGGCTTGCTTACTCCTACCTGTCTCATTTGTTTTATTTTTTTATCTATAAAACTGGGAAATGGCTGAAGCTGGTTTCCAGTCTCCTCACCATCCCTTTAGTGAAACTCAAGCTGCATATGGGAGTCGGTGTTAAGTACACAGCAAGATTTTCCCCTGGGGTTGAGAGGACCAGAGTTCCAGGTAGCCTTGCCCAACACAGCATGTTCTTCAGTGCCCGTGTCAGGAAAAAAGCAGGCACAGCCTGTGCTTAGTCTTCCCCTCCTTCCCCAGAACTGGGATTGCTGACAGTACTGTGGCACCAACCCTGAGGAAGTGGGACAAAGCCATTAGAGAATATAGATTGGAGGATTTTTATACAAGAAAATATGCATGCATTTTAACATCTCATTTGATTTTTCCAGCATACTCTATTAGAATTTTTAAAAAGTCTTTAATGCATTATTTTATCTTTGGAAAGATGTTAAAATGCCTCTTTTAGTCCTCAGCACCTATTTTCAGCATGAATACATTGGTGACCACTTTCCTTTGGGCTTTCTTTGTTCCCAGATATTAAATAAGTTACAAATTTAAATGTGACAGTCCCTGAAGTTAAGTCTGTCTCATGTCTATGTCAGACTCAGTTTTCTCTTGTTAATGGGTTACTGACAGCCTGAAGTCAGGGAGTTGTATGTGTTCTAGCTGAAAAGCATGTCCCAAATGCCACATTTTTTCAATTTATATTTTGTCTTCTGCTGCCTTTCATATCCTAAAAGCAAAAATAACACTTGGCCTCTTTCTGTTTGCCAGCACCAGTGAAAATAAAATTTAAGTATATAGATGGCCACACTATGTGTCTGGAAACTTGTATATTCAATAAAGTAAATACCCAAGTTGCCAGAGCTTTGTAGCAGTAGAGTATGTGTGTACTCAAGAGCAAAAATATTGAGTGAAAACAACTTGGTGATCCCAGTCCAATCTTGTTACATTACTTATCATCAAAATCCAGGGCTTGGAGGCAGAATAATTTTGACCTAAGATGAAGCATTTGTGTACTTACACTGTGCTTTCTTTTATAGAAACCATTATGGGGGTACATTGCTTTGCCTGGATCTTGTGTTTAATGGCACTTTGCATCCACCTATGCCACTGAGACAGATTTAATTTTAGAATGTTTCAGAAGCGCCTTTTCACCAATCAGACATTAGCTGTACAAAATCACCATGAACTGCTTTGCTTTCTCAGCATGGCTCGGCTTTATCCTCAGTCAATAGACATCTTATCAATCCTTGTTCAAAGACATTCTCTCGCTTCCCCTGGGCTAGTGCTGGTGATAGATAAAAAGTCTGCAAGCCTGGTTTGTGATTTGTTAGTCCCAAGTTATTTGAGGCAAATGGATAATAAACAAATTTTGAAAGTCCACCCAGTTCATTAAAACTCGAAGCAGTCATTTGAAAGTATGGTGGAGTTTCAGGGGGCTCTCAGCTTCACAGCATGGCCCATGATGATGCATGTACAAACCAAAATGTAATATAAAGTACACTTCTTTCATCTTCACAAAGAGGTTTTATCATACAGCCTTAAAGACCTTTAGATCTTTCTACATCTGAAAGGAAGATCTGGCATCTCTTGGACTTTCTCAGTATAGATTCAGAACCCCTTTAGTGACTATTCCTTTGAATCTCTGGGTTAACTCTCATTTTTGTTTTGTATAAAAGTTTCTTTTTTTATTACCTTTAAACTTACAAGGGTCATTAGAGAATTATCCCTAAACTTCAGAATCTTAGCAGTTTCTGACAGCTCCTGCTATTTCCCTTCCTATGCTTAACTTGACTTTTCACCAAAAAATAATTGTTATCATTGCTTTATGTTTTCTAAAAATTGCCGTGAATAACATCTTCAATTTCCTTTAGTGTCTGTGATAGTCTTCCACCTCATATCAGACAGCTGAAAGGTTTCATAAGAACAATTCTCCCTTGTTAATATTAAGAACAAGACTCTTCTTTTAGGAGCAATGGTATTCTGTAGCCATTAAATATTATTAGAAAATAACATCATTTGTTTTACGCATTTGTCTATGGGTACATGGGAAAAACATAAGCAAAGCTTCTTCTCTAATGAACATAAAGTGAAAAATATTCTGCAATCCAGCTATACTCTGTGAATAACTACTCATAATCTGTGGGTATGTCCAGACAGCTTTCCCTGTCCAGTAAGCTTCCAAGACAGCCGTTAGTCTAAAATAAACAGACGTTTCCAACCGGGAAAATTACAAAGAATTTTTGAGAAGGCTGGGCCATCGGGATGCTCCTGAATGTTAAGACAAACCTAAAAGCATTTAAAACACAGAGGGGTTTACTCTCAAGGGCCAATATTCTAAGGACATAACAGAAAATGAATGTCTATCAACAATGGTATTCTCATTTATTGTAGTAATGTAGTGACTGGAAAAAGTGCAGCTAAATGGTGAAATGGGATACATCTATCATCCGCTTTAGCCCACCAGATTCTTAGAAATCCAAACATACTGCTATGGAGAGACTGTTCTGCTGCTGCATTAGGTTGTCTCATTCCTGTGGATGGAAAGCTTCTATAGGCAGGTTTTTCAAATGTTACTGGTCCTGAGTACCTGTTGTAGGGACTGGATAAGAAAATTCCCCCAACCTGAAGAAGATTCCTGAAGCAGCAGATGAGTGCCAGGACATTTCCAGAAATAATCTGGAGGGTTCTGACAGTGGATTCCACCACCTCCTCCTCCTTTCATACCATCATTCTCACTTTGGTAGAACCCATCATGCCAGCTACTACAAAGAGATTTGGAAGAAATAGCTCTTGGATTACAGTTTCCATGTCATTGCTCATCAAACACTGCAATAAGAGTCACCAGAAATAGACTAGTGGGGGCAGGTTTCTGGAGGGCCCCAGTCTGTCGGGAAGTCCTACCTAATTGTGCAGATGATACAATTTTTGACTTGAAGAGCTGGAGAGAAAAACTGCAGACATAAATGTTTTATTTTTGTTTAGCTGAAGGAAGCCAGGCATATATGGTTATGAGTCTCAGGAAAGGTGTGCCCAAAAATGTCTGCATGATTCAGAGCAATTACCTATGTAAACTTGTTAGTAATGCATGAAGATAACTGAAGACCCAAGGGGTCACTTGCATATGCAGAATTATCGACTGATTCTTTGACACAGTTTCCACACTATGATGTGACCATGCCAACTCTCACCCCTGTGGAATTGAGATCCTTAGAGGATACTCTAGGGTTTTTCTCCCATCTTTTTAAACAAACATCCTTTTTTCATCATTATTTCATTTTTGTTTCACACAAAAATGCAAAGGAGAGTAAAAATAGCTAAATTTGAACAGTGCTCTGAGCTTTGCCATGCGTCTTGTACAGTAGTTAAGATATGATCTTTAGGAAAAAAGTGGAAGAAATTCTGCAGGAGGCACTTGTAGGACCTCTCCTAAGCTTATATAGCTCATTGTTTTCATTTGAAATCTCCTGTGATTAATATTTCATAATTTCAAAGTAGAAAAAAATCCATATGGCAGAAGGATGAGAATAACAGGATTTTCTCTTTGTTTACCTTTTATGCAAGATAGCTGGGAAGGTAAGGAGGGTTTCTCTGGGAGTAGAGAGGATTTGGTTGAATTTTTTTACAAAGGTTTTCTATGTTATTGTCACTTCAGCATGTTCACTTTCATCCAAAATCTGTTCAGCTTTTATTGAGAACTGAGATTTTCAAGACTTTTGTAATTGTCTGAAGCTTATCTAATCACAGTATTTTGATATCAGTGGGTCTCACCATTGTTCCACTATTTTTTAATTTGATTAGCCCATATAAGCCAAGTTTCTCAAAGGGTTCCTGTTATCAAAGACTGTCATTTTTCTCCCAGATTCACTATATACCTAATGAGTAGAGAAGAGAGGCTTCTACTGAAGAAATGTGGAACATCTCAGGAGCATTAGGAAGGCCTCAGTTTTTCCATCAGAGCACAGTCTTCCTGAAAATGAGAAAGTGCAACCATGAGACTCCCTCCCTAGGAAACCATCCTTGCATGCTCACAGAGTGGCATTTTTTTCTCTGATGAATGTCCAGTGGCGAAATAATGTTGCTCCTCCCTGTGTAATGCTGATATAATTGAGTGAGGCCTTTGGCTTGTTGGCTAATAAGCATAAAATACAATTAATTGCCAGGGTTCAGAGAAATCTCAGCTAAGGAAGCTTCTTAGAGCAATGCAGCTACTTGAAGTTAAGTATCTGCAGAGGAAATATTTTACCATTGTATGGGCCGTCAGGTTCTTAGGTGGCAAACAGTTTGACAGGGCTGACACTGTGTATGGCCCCAGCATGTTCACTGGCTGGAACAAGTCCCTTCCCACTCATTCCCCCACCCTTTAGACAAGGAGGCCAAGACACAAACTTGTGGTGACTTGCTAAGGTTCACAGAGCATATCTGTCACAGAGCTTTGAATCACAGCATTTGGTCTCAGCAATCTGCTTCTCTCTTCTGAAATGAGAGTAACACATGTTAATGCACATACTCATTTAAATCCCAGTCCCTAGTGTTGATTTACCAACAGGGTTTCAGTTTCTCCTAACCATTATTCCCACACATGCTCTTTTTTTCCCTCCCAGTGACAGAGTCATGCACCACAACAGTCCTGCATCAAACCCTGAGTAGCTCTGCATATGTCCAACTTGACATGTGGGAGTTCTGCAGGGGATGTATGTTCATGGAAGAGTAGGAGCTGGAAGGAGGTGACACTTCATGATTTCACTGACCAAATCATTCAAGCTACCTTTGCAAATTACCCATCAGGACCATACTGCATTTGTCTGGAGGTTGCACTTGTTTGAGTGTTACTGAATGTGGAATGAATTCTTGTTATCCTGACTCCAAAACTGTTTTCTTTGAGGTTTGATACCACAGTTTCTGCTGGTTTGTGATGCTAGTGCATTATGTTATTATCATGTGTTTATATTCTTATCCTAAAACCACGATAAATAAAAAATTTTCAGTGTAGAGAATGAGGACAAATCATACAAGCCTGCCTGCTAAATTACTTTCCATTCCTGTGGTGGTTTCTCTGTGACTGGATTAAAAGAGGTTGTCAGTGTATGCTCTTCCTGTAACTGCCTACCCTGTCCCCTGGCTAGGTATAAATAAAGGCTTGGCAGATTCTAGTACAGCATCTTGTTTAACCTCTACAAGTACCAATATTTACTCAGAAATTCAAAACAATGCATTTAGCCTTCTTGTACTGGAGGGCAACAGGAGTACAAAGTGGCCAGTCATGTCCACAGCATGTCTGCTCTCCCCCTGGGGTTTCCCTCCCATTTATCTCTTGTCTGTCTCCTTTTGTTTAACTTAAGAACTGAATTATGAGCTGCTCAGGAATTCCAGACCCTTTACCACAGTCTGCTTTGTGAAAAGCTCTCTTTTAGGTATTCAGTGATCACCTTTCTCTTACCCCTCGGATTGGAGCTAGAAATGAGACGTTTGCCATTCTGTATTTTCCAGCAGTTGGATATTGTGACAGCAACGCTCACAAATCTAGAGAGTTGTGCCCATGCTTTCATTAATTCTCTGGTTCCTCTAACTTTTGCTGTTGCTGTTGTTGAGAGCATAATGGATTTAATCATGTGTATGGGTAAGAAGATAAAGCTTGGAGATTCTGCATATTAAAAATGAAATTCACTTACTAAATTTAAAATAATAGTAGTATTGCACTGTATTTCCCCCACGTTTTCTCATTACAAGAAGAAGGATTAAAATCTTTAGAAGGGCATGTGAGTGGGGTTGTTTTCTAAGAAGTGCATTTTTACTAAAAAAAAAATCTCCACCTCTGAAACAGTCTTTCTCCCACAGCCTGCAATAAAAATATGCAACTTGAGAAAGCCACTGAGTATACAGCAGCAAAAAAGGAGATTATAGTACCTCTGCATGGTCTAGTTATTGAAGCAAAGCGTGCTGCCTGTTCTTTTGTTCCCTGAATTCCTAGAGCCTTCCCCCCATGTTCGCCATGACATTTCTGCAATCTCTTTGAGCTGCTACGGCTTCCTGACAGCCTCAGTCTGTCTCATTGCTGCCCTCCAGACCTGGCATTGCGATCCGCTCTGCTTGCTTTCATTTTCTTTTACCCCAACCATTGTCTGTCCCCAGAAGGGCTTGGGCATTAGCGTGCCAGTGCACCAGAGGCAAACTCTGGGCTCCAGGCTGCAGTTAGCAGTTCCGAGATGGGCTTTAAGAACAGAGATCACAAAGGGCAGCTGGCACAGTGGGACATCACACGTAGGACAGATAATAGAGGAGAACAAAAATATTGGTACATCTAAAACCTCGTTTGTTTAGAAGACCTGAGTTCCTTTTGGAAATGTGGATTCACACCCTTAAACTCCCATCATTTAGACTTTTGATTCATGTATGACCTAGCAATGAGATGATAAGGAAGACCAGTCAATTTGGGTAGAGAGCTTAGCTCACAAATAGGAAACCAGGGGCATCGCCAGCCTCAGTAGCCTGTCTGTTGAAGTTAGACTGTTCTGCATTATAGTCATGGAGCTAGAAGATCAAGCAAGGAGATCCACTGTGTCTGACTAAATCATTTGTGAAAGTGGGAGAGGACCTATATTTTGATGCTGTCTTCGGAGCTGTTGGATAGTAAATATCTGTTTTGTAGAAAACAGACATTATAAGGAAACTCTAGCCCCAGGACATGTCTCTCAGGAGAAGCAAAGGGGAAAGTTTCACAGCCAACAGCAAAGGAGAAACGCACAGGGCTTGGTTTAACTGTGGATCCCAAGGGGTCTTCAGGAGCCATGAGTCAAGAGGGCAGGAAATTCAGAGGTGTTGGACAGTATATGGTTGTACAGAAGCAGTGGTCACTTCAGCCAGCATCCCTTTCCACTGGCCATAAAGGGACTTGACAGTGCTTAGGTGTCCATGCAGGCATCCTAATTCTGTTGGTTACCATTAATGACTGTGACTGTGGTGCCACTTCATTTTTTAACCTCACTGATGACCCAACCTCCTGGTGCATGCTGTGCTGTGTGCTGCATGTCTAGTTAAGTTCCCTTGTCACAAATCAGGCTGGCAGAACAGTCTGCAAGAAGTCTGGAAATCACCCTCCTGCTCTTTTATCTGAACTTCTTGGTGATATTCTCAGTATGTGTTCAAGAAAGATTTGATGGAAAGGCTAAGGCCATCATTCCTTGAAGATGAAACAAGCTCCTATGTGGCTGGCTGAGATCCTGTAGGACTGACAGTCTTGAGGCTGCCAAGGTTTACTTTAATTATATATATCGTATAATTAATGTAACGTGAGATATGTGTATATAATTAATAATGTTAGGGTGTCTGGAGTCTTGTATAAGTTAATAAATAACCCGAATTAGTAAATAAAACAAACACATGGGACTACTTATAAAGAGAACTGCAGAGCAACGCAAGGAGGGGGCTGCAGCTTTCTGCACATGCAGTTCAAAGAATCAGAGTTTATGAGTTCCCTGAAAAATGCACTGGCTGGCTGTTTGGTCCTGGGGGTGAGTTAAGACATCCATAGTCATCTGTGATGCCCTTGTGTGATTTGTGTTCTGCAAGTCTAAAGGAGACTGTTCTTTTATATGTTGAGCATAACAGCTGAAATTAGGGGACACATCTCAGGTATTTTGGAGGTAGAAAAGTGGCACACTGGAGCTTACTTCACCATTGCCTTCTGGAATCAATCACCTGGAAATGAGATCAAAATGTCACGTCTCTGGGTGATGTGGTTGTACTTGGGCTAATTTCAGGTTCTGGCTGTTTAAATGGGTCTGGTACAAAGCTGTTGAACAACTACATGGCAGTCAGACAAATAAATCAGTTTGTGAAATACAGCCTGCTCTGCATACTCTCTTCTAAGTAGTCTTTTATAGCTTAAACTTTTGTTAAAGCTCAAAATCCATTAATGATATGTGATACACAACCTAGATATCTAAATGACTAAATCCACAACACCATTGCCTTTATTTTGGAAAGTATCAGTCTTGCCTGACTACTTTCAAGCTCTATTTCTATATCAAATGCATGAAATACCTGTCCAGCTTTCTTTCTGGAAAACATTAACTTGGGATTTTATTGTTGCAACTGAAGAAACTGTCCTGCTCGCACTGGGAAAGCAAAGAGGAAGCAGCTTTTACGGATAGACCCTTATGAATGTCTGTGTGGTCTCCCACATTAAGACTGAATTAGGGGAGGATCAAAGGGATCATAAATAGCTGGTCATAGGAAGGTGTGCAAAATTAAGATTCAAAAGGGATGGCTGCTTCACAGCAGTGAGCAGAGGTCCTCTAGCTAGACTTTCTTGCCTAAAGAGAAGAGGCCCCTCAAGCGTCCTTAGACAAAAAAGATGACAGGAGGAAGTAAGCAAAAAAATACCTAAACCCAAGGGGAGAGATTTATGTGGGAGTTGGGGTGTGGAAGGAGACCACAAGGTTGCAAAAGACCTTGGCTAAGTGGAGCAAAGAGAGAAAAAATAGATTTATCCTCTTAAATCTGCAGCGAGTCACCACAGCTCATGTTTTATGGGGATTTTATTGCATGTTTTGTGTGTACCTTGGAGAATAAAACCATATGCATCTGATTAGATTACTTAGTACTGGGAGTGTAAGGTAAGAGCATAAATTGAATGCAATTATTTTTAAAGGAAATTATATTCCTGCTGCTTTCTGTTTTTTTGCTGTCCTCTATCTTTTTCTTTTTATTGTCTCTTTTATCTTGGTTCTAAGATGGCTTTCACACCATATCTACCTTGCAATCCCCTGGTTTGTATGAAGGCAATTCACAGCTCAGTGCATTGCCTGTCTTCTCTGATTGTTTACAACTGGTTTATTAACCAGGCTTTGTCTTGGACTATCTTTGCTTCATCAGGAGGGAGGGGGAGAGCACAGTTGTTCATTTTGCATTAAGCATGTGTGCTGATGTGGAAATATCCAACCATACCCCTCAGCGGAGATATCTGTGTTAAAATGAAACCAACTTTTATAGGAAAAAAAATTAATTTATTACCAATGCAAGGTTATTACTTGGACCATATAATCCAGTGTAAGTATGTGATATTGCCTCCACCTAAGAGTCCTGTATTCCTGATTAAAAAGTGCCAGAGGGAAGTATATGCCTTGCAACCACTTATCTGCCCCGTTTTCAATTTCACCTGCTACAATATTCCATTTGAACTCTTTCTTAGAATTTTCCAGCTGAAGTGAAATATTTGACTTTCACATTGGGCTGCAATTTTGGGGTGAGAGGGCAGGGACTTGAGAAATTTCTTCCTTTTCCCCACTGCCTGCCTTCCTTCCCCTAGAAATATGTTGCCGTAAGTGCCTTTGGCAAAATAGTGATTAGCTATAATGAAGATCTGTCTGAGAGAGATTACTGCCTTTATGAGGTGGCATTTTTCAATGTGACTCTGCCTGTACCTTCCAGGCAGTTTGCTTTCTCTGTCCACAATTATATTTATTTATTTTGTTCTATAGTTTTAAATACCTGGGCTAGGCCAAGCTGATTTATTCATATTATTTAAGTAGACATAACATGTCATGTACTGAACCACATGTTCTAACATTATATATTGTCACCTTTGCCCTCTACAATAATGAACCCATGTGTAACTATCCACTTGCTCTCCAGATTCCCAGGGTATTACACTTTGCAACAAGATTGTAAAACTGTTGAGAGGTGTATCTAGTCTAATGATTTTTGGATCTCCCCAGACCTGTTTCCTGGGGTAAGATTCTTCTCACCTTACTTCAGACCATCTACGGGATAGATGTTGACATTTGAGATAGTTGTCATGGGCACCTTTTCCAGTCAGTGGAGCTCTAGAAAAGAGCATCAGGGGAGTCTGGGGCAATTAGTCTGATACTCAAAATGTGAACTGTGCATGTGACCCCACTGGCTGTGCTGTCTACATCTCAAATGTCTGCTGGGGGGGGGGGCACGAACAACTGGCCCAGCTGTAGACATCCACACCAAGTCAGATGGGTCCCTGTCCTTACATCCTAATAAAATCTCAGCCTGTAATCTTGCAGATCTCTTTCCACCAGTTTAAGCTCCTTTTACTTAAAACCAGTGATTCACTTCCTCCTTTACTCAGTTGCTGTGAGCAATGATATCATCTCATCTGGGCTCTCCAGCTATCGTGTTGAACATGTATGTGTCCTTCCTCACACCCAGGTGGAGTATACAAGTCTTGCAACTTTTTCTGCCTTTCCATGATACAAGCTTTCCAGGTCATTCTTGTAGCCAAAGCTCTTTTCCTGTCTCTCTTCATTTCACATCTTTGCCACTAGACCTTCATTTTGTTAGGATTTTATATGACCAGGCATGTTCCTTTCAAAGCTTTTGAGGAAGCTACTGGAAAGACTGTAGACTGTCTTCAGAATGCCCGACTTTATGAATCTCTCTGTGGCCTGCATTCATTCTGCTTCAGCAAATAAGTTCCCTGCATTCACATTAAAAGTCCTTAAAAACTGGTGCATTTTCTGTCTACCAATTTTTAGTTAGTACTGTTAACTACTGAAGAAGCTGCTGTGCTCAAGCATCCTATCTGAAATATCTTATCTGCTTAGATACCATCTCTTGAAGCACTTTCTTGCTGCTTGTTACACTTGAGGAATTATGTCTGTATGAATCTCTTGGAGCACCACATAGATGTCCTTCCAGTCCATCTGGAAAACTCTCCTCCTTCATGTTTAGCATGGGCTCACAGGTAGCTCTAGCAGACCTGTGCTTAAACTGCATCACCGCTGAGACACCTCCACGTCTGTGGATAACACGTTTATCAGTGCCTTTGAGTACTTGAGTACTTGAGTGACCTTGCCTGTCCTCTTGGAAGGGTAATGTCATCGTGATTTCTCCCCTCGAGGCAGGCAGCATTTTGGCCCTGTGTAGTGGTCTTCATCTACACTTCCATTTTGACCGAAGCCCTGTAGGACCTTACTGCGAGCGTTTGCTGTTGCTTGAACAAACTTAAATTCCCTTTCCCATGCTCACCCATTCATTTTCTGAAGCTGCACTTCTCCCCACACCACACACTCACGCCCACACATGCTGCAAAAATAGGGAGAAATCATTTACTTTTTCTTTAAAAACATGGGTACACACAGGTTTGACCACTTCTTCACCTTCTGAGAGTATCGCTTTGTTAACACCATTTTCAATAGAAATCTTTCTCTGTGCTTTTACAGGTCTAGCTTTTTTAACCTTCTGCAGTATGTTCTTGGACTTTGTGATTTTAACCAGATCCATTATTATCTAAATACTGGGGAAGTAGGCAGGGGAGGGAAGAGAGAATGACAAGTGACCCTTTAAAGTGCTGTTCTTGGTAGCTCTTTACAATATATATTAGGAACAGCAGGGAGAACAGCTTTCATGGTAGATCTGAGTCTGTTAAAAAAGAAGTTATGGTGCATAGTCTCAAAAAAAAAAAGACCAGTTCTTATCTGTCACCATTGGTCTTGGCATTTCATGTTTGCATACTGCGATCCTGTTGTGCGTAGTCTAGACAGAGTGGTGTTGGGTTTGCCCCTGCTGCTTTACAGTCATGCTGGCTATAGTTTGCTTATGAAGAAAATCTCTTTAGGTGTTTTGGGATGCACAAGGCTTAAGATCTTAAAATGCTGCTCTCTAGAGTGTATATTCCTATTAATGGGCCCATAAAGATCCCTTTATTTATTATTGTTTAATTATATGCAACCTGTTGCTGCAAAGTAGCTGCTCATAATTGCTTTTTATTTCTGTGCTGGCTTGTGCGCACATGTATTTAAAAACTAGGTTTTGGGTTTAGTGAATTCTGTGTTACTGATTGTTCAAAGTGACTTTATTTGCTGTTGTCTTTTCTCTAAATGTTCTTTTGATATTTAGAGTGTTAGTGATGATATTATTACATTGCTGTTAGCTATTGAATGAATGATTGCCGTTGTATTCTGAATGTGCTGATGCTGAAAATCTGCGATATAAATAAACTTCCTCTGGTAACATCATTATAATAGCACAAGCAGCAGAAATTTATGGAAAGAACAGATTAAATGCTTAGACTTAAATTCTTCAGTGTGCAACTCTGCTTAAACTGCTGTGTCTGAATTTTGGGTTGCTGAATCAGGTGGAAAAAATCAAACTGACACATCGCTTGTCTGTGCATTTTTACTATGATATATTATGTTACTAAAAGAAAAAGTTCAAAAGCTACCATTGATAATCCTGGCTAAAACTTGGAACATAAATTATTAAGATCTGTAGTTTCTTTTCAGAGTGGCCTGGGACTTAATGCATATATTACAGAAAGGAAATGTAACATCAATATGTGCTTATGCATTATAACACGAGACATTTTTATGCACGTAATAAAGCATTCACTATGTAACTGTTTGTCTAAGCAACAGATAGGAAGGTTGAGGAATTCACACAGTTAATCATATTTATTTAGCTAATTAACAACTAATAGCATTAATAATAAAATCCACGAACATTGGAAAAGTGTTTTATTATTGAATAGGAAAACTATTCTCAAACTTGCTTTCCAAAGTATATTTCGTTTATTTATATTCATAAAATTCTCCCAAGATACCCACTCTCAGTATTTCACGTACTTCTCGCATAAATTGAAAATGCAGGATACAAAGTACCATTTCAGGAATTTACCAGAGATACATATACCTCCACTAACCATCTCCAATTATCCTGTGTAATCACTTTTAGGCTAGGGAAATGAGACTCCCAAAGTCAGCGTTGCTTATCTCCAGATTGCTGTAGTCACCTACGCGTTGTGCAGAGCTTCAGGATTTCACAGAAATGGGTGGAAAGGTAATATTACAATTATGCAATAAGATTAGTGCACCGGTCCCCAACCTTTGCTGCCCCTTGGCAGCAATACTGAGCAAGTAGTGTTGTACGGTGGGATCATAATTTGTTCTTCCTGTCAGCCTTAAATGTTAACTCCTTAATTCCCTGTAGCTGGGAGCAATGTCCTCCATTAACAACCTGCTGGGAATTAGTGAAAAAGCCAAAGACATCACCAGCGTCTAGGTTTCTAATTCAGTAGGTTTGTTCTCTTCCTTTCAATAACTTTTTTATTACAAGTTTAATAGTGCCCAGTGAGACTCACTAATAAATGAATGAGTGTTCATTTCCTGCACAGGTTTTGTCAAATTTACCCTATTATCTCCCAGGTTCAGACTAAGAGTAATAGAGTGGCAAGGCTTGTCTTTGAAAATTGAGGAGAGGGAGACGTGTCTCTCTAGGGGAGGAACAGGAAGACGTGAATAAAGGCAAACTTAAAGCACAAAATTGAAAAATAAAATGAAGCCACGTTTTACCTATATTTTTCAAATGTTTATTTGTAACTACATTTAAATAAATCAAAGTAAATGACTGAACTCAGTGGGTATGCAAAAGCTAAAGTATATAATCACTCTCAGAAAGCATTACAGCAACACATTAGCAGTGCTGTGGAGATGGTTGTGTGGGAGGCATTTTCAAACCAAATATTTTTTTCTTTTTTTTTTTTCTTTTTTTTTTAGTTATTTGTAATTGTGTCAGGAAAAATAAATATAACCCTTCAGGGCTTTGGACTGGAAGAGCGGGTGCTTGCTTGCTTTATGGTGATGCATTTTAAAATTGGCCATGTTCTCTATGGCCATTTTAGAGTTATCATACTGTGGTATAACTGGTTTACACCAGATGAATTTTTTTCCGTATCTGATTTGGGGTTCATTTTTGATGAGCTGAATGTTACGTTTATTGCAGAAAGCAAAGCTTTCTGTCAGAAACTGCAAACTCACTTGGACCTTAATCCTGCAATGATTTATGCGCATTTCTAATGTGTCCTGTAGAGCAGCCAATGGGCCTGGAGTCTGTGCTTTATGGCACTGCCTTCCTTTGGAAACTGGAGAGATCAGCTGATGGGAAGCTTTAGCAAAGAGTAGCCACAATTACCAATAACTTTAAATGCTCATTTAAAGTGGGCTGCAAAGCACACAATTAAACACATGTTTGAGTCTCATCATGCTGGGCGACTGTTTCCAAATGTTCAAAAATTACCTGGGCTTAAACCTCATAGAGATGCTGTTAGAGCTGAAGAAACTCAGTGTAAAAATAATGAAGCTGTGTATTTGTAAACCTGTATATGGTTTGTTATTGGACCATTTCAACACCGCAGTCAAATTCTGAATGGAAGTTACATTTGTCTTTTACACGCTGCGAACGAAACTGCAGTTTGGCCCCATTATGATCTAAGCATATAGTAATATATTGGGATCTGTATACTCGGAATGGTCATTTTAGCTTACAAGTATTTGTACATTTAAAATTACACATCAGATCACATAGATAAGGGCTATAAAATTATAAATTATTATAGTTGATTGGATTATAAGAATTATGAGATTATTTTAAAAGTATATGCTTTTGTAAACTAATCTGGATACCTGATTTAACAGATAATAGCATCCTTTTGTGGTAGGGGAGTGGGAGGAGAAAAGGGAAAGGTTTTCATCCCTCCTATAGAATAATATTAAGATATTTTAAAGGAGGAATTTTAAACTATATAGAAAGGTTATAATTTTCTCTCAAGTCATATGGAACTCAACATGAAGTGCTGATGACTTATTTTCATGTAAATTCTTCGTCTTGATGTAATTCACATGGCATCAGCACTGATAAGTAATCAGACCTTTCTGATAAAAGAGACAGCACAGAAGAATAAATGAATGCCATGCAGTTAACTCTTAACTGTAAAGCCATAATACAGTGTTGGTTTCAACTGTTTCATCTGTAAGATACACAAAAAACACGTAAACCAGAGTCGACTGCAGTAAATGTGGGCCTGCCAGTGGCTCGTGGTGCGGTACCACACAGCGCTGCACTGCGCAGGCTGCTGTGGGACACAATCCACTGCAGCCACCAAGGCTGCCGTTAAGCTTCTGCGTGGCACACTGACCTCAGGCGCGGGGCAGCCGTGTATTTTAATATCTAATTAAAGTTAAGCATACGAGCAGGCTTGTGGACCCCCTCCTCTCTCAGAGCTGCGGATTCTTTGTTCAGATCCCAAATGAATTTTGTTTGTGTGTGTATCAGTGTTTTCCGCTAGCCGGGGACAAAGACATATTAATACTTATTCAGTCTTTTGTAATATCCTTTGCAATCTTCAAATTAAGGTGCCATGTAAGTGTATTGTAGTGTTGTCCGTTGTTCTTGTTATTAATCCTGAAATAATAAAATGTGTATTAGATAGAATCAGGGCAGCTCAACAGTATATTGCAGGCTATAAGCTTTCATTAACAGCTACAAGAAATTTTTTGTTACCTCAGTGTGTGTAGAGACAGGGAGGTAGAGTTGCTGGAGGGAGTGTGATTTGGACTTGATAAAGAGAGGATAAAACAGGAGTAGGATTTGGATTCTGCTCAGATCTGGCTGCTCTTCAGCTTTGTCCATCAGTTGTATTCTGGCAATACATTGTGCTGCATGTTCAAACATAGTAATGGTCCTTCATAATGGTCTTCTAAACATGTGTGTCCCGGGCCAGGTGGGTTAATGTGTAATAGCTTTTTATTTGTACTATTTTTATGCGTTGCTCTCAGCAAAAAGGTGAATGCAGAGTGCTACAGAAAGCAGCAGCTCTGGTAATTTTTTTCACTATGATTAAGGAATAGTTCGTCTATAACCAGAGATCTCAGTCACCAGGAGACTGCAGTAACAAAAAGGGGTATTTAATCATCTGGCTAGGATAGGATCAGGAAAGAAAGCCCATTGTTTTTGCTGCAATCTGACTGCTAAGGAGAAGCAGCCAGAAGTGAACCACCAGTTCCTACTTCCTTCCATCTGCTCCCTCCTTTCTCCATTTTTCCAAATATTTCTTTTGTGCCACTTTAATTATGATCAGCAGAGGCACTTGACGGAAGTTCTTTGTTCTGACAGGCATGGTGGGTCCTGTGATTTTGACACTCCTCTGGCTGCGAGTGACAGAAGAGCACTACAGAAGCAAGTGCGAGGAGATAATCTCAGGAGGTCCTTTCCCCTCACCTAGATGTCACACACACTTGGAAGGACAGGCACATGTTTTTTTCCCAAATGCTTTCAGCTGGAGTGGCACGTGAAAACCTGTTTCACATGTTGGTACGCAGTGCCTGGTGCTTTCATGTTCCTCAGCGGCATCTGATGCTGCTGAAGCATCATGACAACTTGGCTGTCTTTGGGATCAGAAGGTTCAGCATCTCTTGGGCCTGCTACATCTGCTGGTTCATTTGGCAAGAGAAGCACTGGTTAATAGTAATGCCTTCCACCTCCCAAGTTAAGCAGAAGAATATATTAGTTGTAGTTATGTGTTGTCATCTGTACACTCGGGAAATAATTAATGAAAACCTTCCTAATTTTCTGTGCAAGCTGAGCCTCGAGTGTTTGGTAAGAAACTAGCAAACTGTGACTTTGGCATTTGGATGTATTTGAACCTTGCATGACTGTTGAGCTAAAAATGAAGCAATTCTTTCTCTCGATCCTTAATTCTGATCTTAATGCTTTACTTGCACAGTTTTTGGAATTTCAGGTTTCTGAAGTTCCCCAAAGTAGCATTGTTATGTGTCTCTATAGAGTGTTTGGTGGGGGATTATATATGCCTGAGAAAAGGAATCAGCTGATTCTCCTATATGCACAATGCTGGATTTCTTAGCAACTTTTCTCTTTGATCTACACGCTTGATTTTTTCTCACCAGATTACAAAGAGAAATTGAGTCAAAAAAGTCATGGCCAGTGCTAGACAACAAACAGCGTGCTGTTAGAGATGTAAAATGGAAGCAGATCTTTTATTTTGGACCACTTCCCTTTGCTTTGAAACAAGGGAGGCTAAAGGGGTTGTGCCAGCACCCGGTGCAGTGCAGAGAGCAGCATGTGAATGCCCTGGAGCGTGCAGTTAAGATGAGTTGAGCTCTGCCAGTTTGAGCAATCAATCAAACCAGTCTGCCTTCCTCATCAGTTAATGCAATGAATGTGATTCATAATGTACCATGAAATGAGAAGCTTTTCTGTGGACGTTTCAAAACAGAAATGTGACTGCTTAGATAAACGCTATACAATTGCCTTCAGTTCCTAATCATATGCTATCAACTTCAATTAGGTTGAAAGCTATCGTAAGATTTGACTTTTGCATCTGGGCAGTGTCTTAAATTGGGGCGTTGGTTGTAGGTAAATACAATGTGACCACCAAAACATGTGAAAGAAACAGTAGGAGACTACACTGAGACACTGCAGCTAGTGGCAGCTGTTAAAACTGCAAGGCTGGTTTCCCAACATTCCTGTAAATCAACTTCTTTATCATATTTTAGGCATCAGAAATTCTGTTATCACAGCCCTGTGGTTAAAAATCCCATTACAAATGCCAATTGCATGTCCTAGAATGTCTCAAATTGACTCATTGGTGGTACTGATGTTTCTTTAGTGCTAATGGCAATATAACTTTGTCAGAATTATTGAAATGGCCCTTCCAACAGATGCACCAGCTTATCTAAGCCTATCATTATAGTACCCATATGCTTACTGGGAAAGTGCAGTATCTTATTTCACAGAAAGTTTAAAAATTATTGACAGTTTAAGTGACAGCATGGTATATAAGGAGGTGCCATAGTGAAAAATTTACTTTGATAGCTTAGATTTATTTTTTCCTGTTGAGTTTAAATTGTCAGCGCTCCTTGTAATAATAAAACTTTGCATGGAGAGGACTATAATTTAATTTACTACTGTGAATATTGATTCCTGGATAGTACACTCTTTATCCTGCAGATGACCTAGATCCCTGCTTCCCCAAGGGTTTTGAATAATAACAGCAAAAGCAAAAGCGTCTGGATTACATAAGAGACTTGATGGAGATTAGCTACTTTCTCTGCTGACATTTTAATTTTATTCATTTAATTTATTCCTCATATTCCTTGTCTTGCTTTGTAAGCTGGAAACCATTGTCAGTTAGATTGGTGTTGATGAGTACTGAATGTTTTAAATATCATTCTTCCCAATCATACCAAACTTTTATCTTCAAAGTAAACCAGAAAAGACCACATTCACTTAGAGAAGTGATTTCTCATGAACTGAAATAATCCTCCAAAAGGTGATTTAGTCCAAGTCTCTATATTAGGAAGATGGTCACCGTGGGCTCCTGTAAGAATCTCTTTACAGCAGTCATCATGGTGTTGGGCTGCAGCTTCTTTAGAACTAATGGGGAATATTCCCACAAGGCAGGAAAGCCTGACAGAGTTCCCTCAGGAATGCACAAAATCCACTACTGCCAGTTCCAGTCATTGAAATAAAGGACAAGACCTCCAAATGATTTGGGGTTCTTATAAAAATAGAAGAAGGCAGACAGGAAGAAAAGAAGGGGAAGGAGAGAGGGAGAGAAAGAGAAGGGGGTGGGAGGGAAGGTGGGAAGGCCATATCATCTGCTTTCTGAATCTCCTGTGTTGAGGGTGCACATGGACCAAATACCATTTTTTTTTGAAAGGCTTTGTAGCCATAGAGACTAGTGATCAGTTGGAAGCCTAAGAGAATTATCAGGTCTCTCAAAATTCTCTATCAACCCATGGGAACATGGCAGATTTGCACCTGGAAAACCCTGAACGGAACATGGCAAAGCAGTACAGTTTTGGTGTAAAACAAGCATTACTTCAGCAATTTTTTTAGCAGTATTTCCTTTGCCCAGTTATTTTGAGCCACTAAGGCGATTAGAGCAGCTCGTTACCGACGCTCAGGAGCTGAGAAGGCGAGTTGTGTTCCCTTTTGAGAAAACTGTCACTATCTCTGCGTGAGCTCAGATGGAATTGAATAAAAGTCTGTTTTGTGCTCAGAGTACCCAGCAAGAACTCTTTTGGCTGTGGGTTAATACAGGCAGCTGGGAGATCTGAAGCCTGTTTCCTCCGTCTTGCAGCCGTCTGCTCTGTGAGCTCAATTGCAACAGAAGGTATTGTATATGTACATTAAAGACCTATTTTCCCTGTCTCCTAAGCATTTCTGTGGTGCCCACCAAAGAAACCTTTGCCTAATCTGGTGACCGTTTTCTCCCTCAGCCACTTTCTAGTCAAGGATCTAAGTAACTAATACTTTTAAGCTTATGAAAATCTTTCACCATCCTTATTAGAAAGAAGGAGGAAGATGTAATTGCCCAGTTAGGGTTTGTGGTGGGCACATTTATTAGCATAGATAATGTCCTAACTGTAATGGATACATAAAATTGCTTTTATATAAAAATAGAATTCTCAAAATATCATTAAGTCCCTGAAAGTTATGTTTTAATTTCATGTAAGATGAGACAGGAAATCTGACAGTACAGCTCTGTATCTGTCACGGACATACAGGGAGAAAATTATTGTATGTGGAAAGCGATAAACCCTCTAAACCCATCTCTGTCTGGCACCGGGACTGAAATATGAGAAAGAGATTCTTTGAGTAATTGGAAGGTATTTTTGTTGAAAATAATTTTTCTTAGAGTTTTAATAATAGACTTTTAGGTCAGAAGGTTATATGGTTAGCTAGCTTGTTTGTGTACCAGGAAAGCCAGTATGCTTGACCACCAGTTCAGTTTCCAAGCAGATAATGACCCCAAACATTCTCAGAAACAGTATAAACATTTAAGAAATAGTATAAGGAACTCTGAAAAAATCAGGATGGAGCAGCCTGGTTTTTAGTCATAACCAGAGCCATTTGGAGCAAATGCAGATTTTATTTCATTCAACACAGTCACTGCTGTTCCTTATATATCTCCAACACTTCATGTTGCACAGTATGTTCATACAGCACAATCTTCAGGCACAGAAATCAAAACTAACAGTTTTTAGATAGGTGTGGTTTCTTAATTAAGTGTTGCATTTTGAATCATCAAATATCAGTCTTGGCAGTACTCAGTGTTATTATTGGACTCAAAATCTAGGTCAGCCCCTTAAAAGATTGTGGGATAGGGGCATGTCAGCACTGGACAAAAGCATTATTTGTTCAGGCTGCATGTGAATATACAGAGCTTCATATGAATTTGTACTGCATTAAAGAAAAGAGTTAAGGAAAAAGCCAGGAAGGTTTGGCAGAGAAAAAAAAAATCTGGTTTTGTAACAGGATTTTGCAATTTAGCCCATATGCTAATGGCAAAATGAGCCCTTAAAAGTATTCTTTTCTACAATACTTCATTAATGGCTACTGGTTAATAAGGCTACTCTGATTTCAATAGTTGCCTTAATTTAAAATGCTACCTTGATTTTCACAGGAATTGCTCTTATTCCATGAATAAATTATTACTTTGTCACTGTTTTTGTCAGCACTATTAACTATAGAATATATTCTAGATGGTCATTTTAAGTGTCTTCCTTATCAGCATTGTGCCTGGCATTCATTATCCTCTTATCTCTCTGCCATTTCTCTCAGTAGAGAGGTAATGGATTGATTACTTTTACTGCTATATTGGTCAGGATGTACAACAAATTCTCTTCAGCTCTACAGCTCATTCATCATGGATATCCTTTAATCCCCCATCCCTGAGTTTAAACGTTTCATTCTCTTCATATATATTGGAAATTATTAGCAAAGACAAGATTCCAAGCAGTGCATCTTTTATCACTCATTTACTGTACAACCTAGTCACTGAAATTCCAGGGGGAGGTCTCTCAGTTACAGTGCTCAGGGGGTTTAAGTGCCACAGAACCACTAATTCAGCAGCATTTGCATTTTCTGAAATACTGACTTCTGTGTTGCAACTGGAGAATTAGTGAAAAGAAAAACCACAAAAAATGTTCTTTGTGATACAGTGCTCCCCAGTGTGCTGCACATATGTATGGGCAGTAAGTGAATCTCTGCTATATGGGTGTGTACTTTTAAGTCATAGATGGCATTTGAAAGTGAAGGCAGTTTTCTGATAAATAATGGTGTGCTGTACATCATACATTCATACCAATGCAAAACTCTGCTAGAGCGAGTTGAATGGGCATCAAAGGGTTTCCTCATCTGTCAGACCTCTAGCAACTGGAGAACAGAGAGTGGGAGTGCTTTCCTTGCCTTTTCTAACAAACTTGTTCCTCCTGGCAAAACTGTCATTGCAGAAGAGTCCAGCAGGCATCAACACTTTGCCTGGAAGGACCTTAGTGAAAGACCGAGACAGTAGAAATTCTATAGGACAAGCTAAAACTGAAATTATACAGAAAGACGCTTTTAGAGGTAGGGAAAGAATAAGTTCCTGCCTTAGGTATATGAAGGACACACAAAGACTCTGTATTGCAAGGAAGGTTCCCCTAAATATAGCCACGCAGAAGATGTAGCTCTGTATCACTAACTGCTCATCCTCCAGAAGGTACATTTGCTTCCCTCGTCATTGACCCTGTTTCTGATACTGATGCTTATCAGTCTAGTCTGCACACAGATGCTGACGTGAGGTTATGCTCATGTCTCGTGTACAGAAAGTGCTTAACCCGCTCTTTTGAAAGGTGTCAGCTTCATCCTAGGAACAGACAGACCTGACTCCAGAACAAATGGAGGAAAAAAATATTCAAAATCTTCCAAACAAGTATTAGTTAAATATGCAGAAAGGCACCAGTCACTATGAGTGAGAAGCAAAACCAGATGTCACTGATAATCCTGTGACTCAGTCTCAGTGACAGTCAAGCACTTCCTGAACCCCTTGCTTGATGATGGCTTCTTGCAGTACAGTGAGGTTCACAAACTGCCTGTCTAATGCTTTTCACTCATGTCCATGCCCTGGTCTCACTCTCCTCATCAATAAAGATCAAGATCTTTTCAGTATCATCCCAAACTGTTCATGACTGATAAAAGAGCGGGAGAGTTATTTGAAAATGGATAGCTATATGGTGTCCTGGAAGAGCAGCAAGACCATTCGAACAGGGTGGTGGTACTCGTGTATTTGTTTTGAAACAGAAGAGACATGATATTGATCCGTTAGAATGATGAGCCATCTACAATGCTGTCTGTAATCAGGTGACAACACCCATGTTGCCTGTGAAGAGGAAGACCAGCAGGACAGAAGGATGGATGGGAGGGAGAGAAGCAAGGCAGGGAAGGGAAGGGAAGGGAAGGGAAGGGAAGGGAAGGGAAGGGAGGGGAAGGGAAGGGAAGGGAGGGGAAGGGGGGGGGAGGGGAGGGAAGGGGGGGGGAGGGGTG